>JADFUC010002075.1:0-219196 GCA_019722365.1 Lithospermum erythrorhizon | reverse complement strand
TGAGTTGTCAAGTTTATGTTTTCCCATTTATTCTGTATTTGGTACCATTTTCAGTGGGATCGAGAGATTTTCACCAGCAGTGTCATTTTATCCCTCTTACCCTTTGCTTTCAATCAGTTCAGCGAGATTCTTCCGTGAACATTTAAGCTTGGTAGGGAGGGAATGAATTTAAAGTAATGGAATGGAAATTTAATTGTTTTTGCTAATTAATTATGTTAGAATTAATTTATCTTTTACATATTTATATGATATGAGAATAATAATATAAATAAATATATAGTTGTGCAATATAAATTTGTTTATTTTTAAATTTTATTTATTCATTATTATAAAATATTGGATAAAATAATACACATATTAATTCTCAAATATAGTTATTTTAAAGCAATTTGTGTACTAAACAGCAAGAAACGGACATTACCATGTAATACAGCATAATATGTTTAAAGTTTTAACGCAACATGGGTCAGTGTCATTAATTTAAATTTTTTAAATATAAAGTGCAATGGCATAGTCATTATTAGAATTATAAATTTTAATATACTCTAGATATTATTGCTTTGGGGCCTGTTTTTGTATTTTTAGCTCTGAATGTCATACCAATATATTTTATTAGTAAAATCATAATATATTTTTATAGTTTTATCAAATATTTTAATTTACTTACATTAACATATATGTCATATATATAGCTGATTAATAAATATAACAATTAAAACAATTATATATATATGTTAATGTAGTTAGCATTCCAGCATATATTTCATATTATGGCGACTTATAACAGGAGCAACTATTTAATATTATATATATAATGTTAATAACTATTTATATTATTACTTTATATGCTTTAACGATCACACAATTTCAATATACGGTGCATCTATTAACGATTATGGGCAATAGCTAGAATACCAAATTCAAGTACGATATCAAATCTCATTCTATTCCATTACATTTCATTTCATTTCTTCTGTTTTCATTTCATTCCATTTATCATACTTGTTCATTCCACGCTATCAAACACAATCCTTCTTCTATATGTTACTATTTAGTCAAATGTAGTGTTTTGGGCCCTGAATATGTGAAGAGCAATACCGTGAATTGGCATTGAATGCGTTGTACTCACACAAATGCATCCATGCCAAATATAAATAAGTCCCATCAACAATAAAAACAAAGTAATCATGTACAGACTATTTACCACGCACTTTCGATCACCGTCGCCAGCATAATTTTTTCGAAATAAAATCATTTTTGAAATGAAGATCGGCCAAGAAAATCTAATTCGGTCCGTCTCTAATGCCGACACGACGTAATCATGGTCTCTTTTTTTGTTCATTCTCAAAGTCGATAATGTTATGTATTACTGACATTTTTTTCCTTATTACTTATCAATAATTAAAACTATTATGAAAAATCGAAGAAAATAATATAAAAATATTTTTTACCTATCATTAAATATCACCCTTTTATTTATAAAAAAATGTGTCCGACGGTCAAAATTTAAATTATTCTCTTATTGTGGTTGAAAGATTATTGCGTCATCACGCACGATGCATGGTGTGTGGATCTGCTTAAGTTGCCGCCAGATTCTTGTTGGCCAGTATGCGAAAGAATGGCCAACCAACATGATTTATATGAGCGCTCAGTATTGCCGCGCTGGCTGTCAGAAGACTCGAGACAGCTTAATCATTCGGCTAAAGAGGCTGCACTCCGCCCGCTGTAATCATTTCGTCATATCTCTTTAAAAAACCACCGATCTTCATAAATCAGCCGAAATATTTATTCCCGGTTAGCACATTGATGATTCAAGAAATTAAAATGCGGGATGTATAATTGTACAAAAATTGAATTGGCTGCAGCCTGGTCAAAAATGAACAGCCCACAGGGCTTTTGTCAGGCCATTCATTATTTTGGTTTGCTTATTGATCTGATTTGCATAAGTGCTTCTGACCAAATTTGGCACCAGAAGCGTTGGTAGTATGTTGAGGAGAAGGGGCAGTTCTTTACAGGTTATATCATTTTGTTTTACGAAAGGCGACAGTTATCGACTCAGTCAATAGCTTTTTAAAGATGAACGATTATTTCAGCTGGAAGATATTTCTGCATCCGTTGGCTGTCTTCAATGAGTAAGCAAAATAAGCCACTATCTCCTCAAACACTATCGCTTTTTGGCGCAGTGGTCAGCTCGTGGATAGTTTAGGTATGGAATGATTATTCTGTCTCAGCAATATTTAGTCATCAATATTTTTATAAATGCTGCCGTGCCCATTCAGCCGCCTACCAACGTGCTCAGCATCATTGCTTGTTGAATGAGTTTCAAGTAGTCAGTGAGTATACGAGTTTAGCCACATAGTCAAATGAGCATTCTTTCGAGGCTCAAATGAAACTAGACGATAACTCAAGAATACCGAAATCGATATACCAAAATTCAGACGGTAGAATGTTCACCGGGGCCTCTATCGGGGTTGGCCGCGAAATGCATCGGGGAGTTTTTAAAGATGTTGTCGGGTTCGGCCCAGCAGGCCTAATGCTGCCAGCAATTTCGAGCCACCGCAGCCATTCATGCGATTGTTGATCAGACGCCGGGGAAGAGCTGGCCATTCGTCGAGTTTAACGAGTTTTTCGATTTTGGAGGTGAGTTTTTGTCACCATAAATAAGAAATGTCAACTGGCTCTTCAAATTGCTCACCTCTGCCCCTGGTAAAATACTGCCTCTGCACGGCTCGACATTGGCGCGATCGAATCGCCTGTCTCTCTAAGCATTTATATCAATTGTCAGATTTCATGAACGAGGATTTGATCATCACACAATTCTTTTTTTATCTAAATTGTTTTAAAAAAATACTGTTTAGGTGTAAGAAAATGAATAATAATATTTGAGCCAAAATACCTTAATGCAAGTTTTTGTAGTATTCTCGTGTCATTCATCTTATTTTTTATTAACAGTATTTCAAATAATATGTAACTAGTATTTATATAATATCCTGCCTCATTTGGAGAGTTTTATCGAAATGGCTGCATTGTTTGTGCCAGTATAGTTAACGCGGCATTTGCCTTGTCACTGAATAGACTGGAGTAATCACTCCGTCAGGATTGCCGTTGATGGTATTTGGTCCGGTTGACCGCACGCAAGCAGCAGCATTGTCACTTGCCTGTCGCCAGCAATGGTTCAAACTTGCCAGAAATATTTGACAAATAACTTCATTGAAAGTGTGTTTTTTGCTATTTTCCTCATGACAGTGGCCTATTCAAGCATCCCATCTCAGAACAGCCTCACAAAAATGCAGCAAAAGTGTTTTTTGGTCAATCGCCACATTGTCTAACACGTTATACTGCTAAGCATTGGCGACACGCATTGCCTGTTTTAAAAGATACTCTGCAATGTGTCAAAACACCTGCCGAGATTGAAGACCATGTCCGAGGCCACAATGGCGCAGAACTCATACAGATCCACCGAAAGACCACGGCCGAGATCTGTGTCCGTGTTCGAAGTCGAAGCGAGCTGAGTACCTGCTCGGTCTCCATTTCCACAACAGGCCCTGGCTGCCGTGCCTCTCCCATACATGCAGGTTCTTTCTCATGAGCGATCACAAAATACCATCCTAAACACTGGTCATCAATGTAATATTGTGAGGTGCTTTATGATTGAGTATCGCGCCTGTTACAAAAGGTTACTCTAGCTTAGCTTCGATAAATTGCACAATCTCCAGCCCATGGCCCGCAGCCAGTTCACACAAGTGGTCAGCATGTGCCATTCAGCCACTGTCGCCATCAGTGCCTGCTTAGATTTGGCTAAATCAAATTCAATGGAACGTTAGTCTTTTCGATTGAAACCTAGATTTAACGGTTAACCAGATGCCTGACAACACGCCAGCATCGGGTTCTGATTTACCTCAGGCTGATGCGCATGATCTTATTATGCGTACGGTAAAGTTGAACGGCCCCTATTAAAGATACGACAGAATACGTGGTACGCATCAACATGCTTCAGGTGTCGTGAGGACGTTAAAGAAGACGATGAAAGCAACAAAGCCAGAGAAGTTGCAACCGCCATTTATTAATGAAGCAATTGCTCAGCCTGAGACGCCGTTGTCACTCCCATGTGCCTAGCACTAACAAATATTAAATATCTGTCGCTCGGTAAATTTCAAAGCCATTCCATATTGGCTGGCACCTGCCGTCAGCATGGTTAGTACCGGTAATGAGCCGAAGCTGTCATGTAAGGCAGCAGACCGAAGAAGCATGTGTCCGATACGGAGAAATTTACATCGGTCGCAGAGGTAGAATCGACGTAGTACGACGTCAGGTAGACAATGGGCCCAGGTCGCTGGCTGTACGGGTCATTACGAGAAACATCAGCCGAGGTCGACAACATCAACGCCAGACGCACCAGCCTTAAATGGGTTTGTTTTCTGTTGATCTGATTCTCGGGTGTATCATTTCATACTGTTACCAAGGGGATATAACAGGCAGTTCTGTTTGTCGACGGGCGAACCATCGAATATCGCAGGGCGTACAACTTCGAGTTAGTCAGTCGTAGTTCCTGCCGGTACCGAAAGTGAGCATGATGCGCCGATATACGGTCGGCTGAAAGACGTTGAATGGTCAACGCCGACGACGTTACGCTGGGAGCGTTTGTCGCTTCAGACAAGACGGGTGGTTTTATACCCACCGAGTTCTTAGGTTGGCCGTTGCTGCTGCTTGAGAACATCGCGTTATCACCGCCGTCACACGGCTTAGTACGGCCTCATTGTTCAGCCAAGGATACTCGAGCCTGTTCTGTCGATCATCACACCGCAGTGAGTTACAGCTTGCCACTGCATGAGCCTCACTGCAAACACCACCCGATCCTCAAATTAATGTATATTACCTAAACACAAAATAAAATGTAGTGCGAATAGCTTTGCATGTCTCAGCATTGTAATCTTGTAGCCGGCCCAGCTCAGTCTCATACGAATTCTGCCAAGAAAGCCTTTTCAGATTAAAGTTGCTCACCAGGTCGTAGTATCTCTAGACTGCACACACCAAAGCAGGGAAACAAAACCCAGTACTTGAACTTGCTAGAGTTTGAAGATTAGTGTAATGAAATTGGAAAGAGAAAACTCTTCCACCACTATGGAGGGGGGGCTACTTGTAAGGGAAGGGAGAGGAGGTTTGTCATGAAAAATTTAACCCCCTTATTTAAATATCAGTCTACCTCCATTTCAGCAGCAACTTATTGTTAGGCTCAGCACTGCCAGGATCGTTATGAGTTTACCAAATATTAGCGAAAAGTTGCCTCTATTTTACTGGTCTTGTCAAAGTCAATTAAACATTAACGAAATACTATCAAGCTATTCATCATTTTCAATTGCTTGACTACTGCACCGATGCCATCAACATAGAGCCTGACAAATATAATATCAAGAGATACCTTCGGTCATAAATGTTCATTCATGAAATATTTCTAATATCACAGCTGCTGGCTACCTTTCTGTGCTCGTATAAAGCTGTCTAATACTGGCGACTGACCACATTATAATCCATTAACGAGTAAGAGCCTGGCCATAACCCCTAAATTATAACATATATCCCACACTAGTAATATATGGTCAGCTGGCAATTGTTCACCATTTGGTTCAGTCCCGGTAAATTTACACACCATCGCAACGGCACGCCGTTCACGATTTCCGCCACTGCAAACAAGAAACATTTGTTAAAATCCCGGAGTTGCTTTCCAGCTCAGATAACGTTGAGTTATGCGGGAAGCCTCTTTGTTATGTGTCTTTTACGGGAGCATCTTCATTGTATATATACCTTTGTTGATAACGCAGTCTGTAGGGGGCTTCATTTCATGAAGTATAACCTAGTGTGTCTTTAATCGAGCGTCGGTAGCTGGTCGGCGAAATATTGAGCATCCTATTGGCGATATGATTTCAAATGTCATTGCGACGGCATGGTGATAGCACGCAGTAAGCATTGCAACAAAATGAGCAGTCACCCAGTCAGAATGCCAGCGAATGATGCTGAGCAGTTATCTTCTGGTTTGGCCTCGTGATGTTTGCTTATCGGTTACGTGCCTTGATAAACAGAGACTGCCTCCCTGAAGAAGTTTCTAAGAAGTTAAAATTTATTTCAGAGTACTTGGCTGTTTAGCTTATGTTCATAAGATGGGGGCCGAAGCAACTTTGATGTACCTAACATTTGGTGTTATTTTATGTTATGGCGATGTTGAGGTTACAGCGATTCTATGACTTGAAAAATCGAAGAACATGTGTAGGATGTGGTTTACAGCAGTTGTTACTTGATAGACAGGTGCTGGAGGCAGTGGAAGAAGAAGTCACAGCTGAAATACTGAGGAAGTCAAACGCGCAGGACAAGGCGCATGACTCGGTTTCTTCCAAATGACATATCTTAGATCATGCCCCTGCTCCAGAAAGTAAACCTGAAGATCCTTTTGCTGACATGCCACCTCTGCTGGTACTGATGAAGAGGAGACAACTGTGGTTGAGGAAGACACTTCTGATGATATTCAAGAGGTAGAAACACCAGGTCCCAAAAGATCTGAAAGAGCAAGCAGACCAACTCAGAGGTATTCTCCCCTCTGCTACCCTTCTTGTTAACTTCACAGCGAGCTGGTTAGTTGCGATTTAAGCAGTACAATGTGGTGATTCAATTAAGTGGGAGTTAGCTATGAAAGAGGAGATGGAGTCATTGATGACTAATATGACGTGAGAGTTGGTTAAACAGCCAAGTAGCCATAAGAGAATATTACGTACCAAATTGTCTTTCTTTAAGCCAAAGACGAGGTTGCTTCATAAATATCTCTTCATACATCACCATGTAAAAATACAATTTCACATTCATCTGTCAAGATGCAGATTATTCCTCATACCAATCCTAGAATAAATTCGACGTCACTAGTTTCGAGCTCACAAAGCGGTATATCTCCCAACAGAAATAACCTTCTTCTCGTTGAAATTCCTTGGACAACCAAACGAGCCTTGCACTCATTTACTACCATCCTATTCTTCCCATCCGATGTAGACGATTTATTCTCGGTAATATTCTCTATGGCTACTTGGCGCTTAACTAACTCGACGTCATATTAGCTTCTATCAACGACTCCATCTCCTTTCAGCTAACTCCCACTTAATCAATCACCATCAGATCGCTTCATCATAACTAACCAGCCCGCTCAGAAGTTAACAAGAAAAGCCAGCTATAGTATAATACCTCTCGAGTTGGTCTGCTTTTCCTCTGCATCTGGGACCCGGTGTTTCTACCTCAATATCACGTGTTGCCTCCCCTCAAACTACACTTGCCTCCCTTCACGAAGCATTCTACCTCCTCCGCAGGTACGCCAAAAGGATCTTCATGTTTACTTCTCGACAGGCAATGCATCTAAGATATGTCATTGAACAAACCGAGTCACACTTGTCCCGCATTGACTTCCCCAAGATTTCTCACTGCGACTCTTCTTCCACTCTTCTCCTCCAACACCCATGCCTATCAATATCAGAGTAACACCTCTTATTAAAGCACTCACATCCTTACTACGTATGATTCTTCGATTTTTCAAGTCATGTAATCGATATCCAAATATCAAATATCGCTATAACCACAAAATAGCAAATGTTAGATTTGCATCAAGTTTACTTCTAGCATTTGCATCTATGAACATGTTTCAAACAACCAAATACTCTAAGGAGCATAAATTTACCTTCTTAGAACTACACATTTCTTCAGAATTTTAAAAAATACGCAGGTACCGGAAAGGTCCGCTTATCAAAAGGTCACAGCATTGAATATCAACCCAAAACGCCCGGTAAACTAATGTAACCTCACAATTCGAGCATGTTCATTTAGCATTTGCTCATTCTTTCAAATACCCGCTTTGTCGACGTTCTCTAAATACTTTCTCGCATTCTTTATCCTATTCTCTACCGCCAATATTATTTGAAATCACTATCAATATACTCACCCCCATTATCGGATCTCAAACATTTCACTTTCAGCCCACTCTCGTTCTCAACCATAGCTTTCCAATTCTTAAAGACTCCATACACTTCGGATTTATGCTTCATGAAATAAATCCAAATCTTTCTCGTTGCATTATCAATAAAGGTTACATAATACAATGAACCTCCCACAGAACCAACCAATAAAGGTTACATAATACAATGAACCTCCTACAGAACCAAATCACCGTCATAGCCTCAAACTTAGGCTTAACTGCAGTTTTAACAAAATTGACTTTCTTCTGCTTACCTTAATATTGTTAAAATCAATGCAGAATCGATTCCCTTTTATTGTGCCCGCTGCGATAATTGTAACAATTCATTTAACGTTTGCTGTTCTAGATTATTGCATCTCAATAAGTTTCACCCTTAGTAATTATATATTACTAAAGGGTTCTCATGATAATTTGCAAGCATGAAATGATTTCTGATCTTACCATTATCGTTATAATAATAGTACTGGTCAATTATTATTATTAGACAACTTACTATTATCTCGAGCCTGTAAGGTCACACACATACAAATGATATTCGAATAATATTTCATGAACGAAATTAAACAAGACTCAGATATCGGTAAATGTATCTCTCTCAATATTTATATATTCGTCAAATATACGTCGATTTAACATCAACGGCTAAACTTGCAAGTTTGAAAGTAATAAATAACTTGATAAGTTATTCGATAAAGTGACTGCTAGTATTTTGCACTGACTCGTTAAGT
Organism: Lithospermum erythrorhizon; assembly: GCA_019722365.1. Taxonomy (NCBI): domain Eukaryota; kingdom Viridiplantae; phylum Streptophyta; class Magnoliopsida; order Boraginales; family Boraginaceae; genus Lithospermum; species Lithospermum erythrorhizon. The sequence goes on along the minus strand of JADFUC010002075.1, from coordinate 210,466 downwards.
TAATTAAAATAGAACAACTTCACTAGTAACTCATTATTTTAATTAGAAGCTCATAACGGCTCCAATTAAGCAACGAGTTAAACCGATTTTTAATAAGTTGCTTAACGAATGGAATTTTGGACTCGTATTTAAATAGGGGTTAGGTTTTCATTTACAAGAATCATAAAAAACCTCCACCTCTAAAGTAGCCTCCATAAGGAAATCGGGAAGAGTTTTTCTCTTCCAATTTCATTTTCATCTTCAAACTCTAGCAAGTTCAAGTACTCTGGCTTGTTTCCCCCTCGCGCTGCACCCAGAGATACCATTTCCTGGTGTGTCAAATGCTTTGGAGCAGATTCGCGGGGCTTTCACGCCGGTAATTCATTTCTATGAGGATTCGGGGCTCGCTCGCCCGCAACGGGGCGATTCTCTATTCATACATTTTTATTTTGTGTTTAGATTAATATACATTAATTTGAGGATCCGGGATGTATGAATTGGTGTTTATCACGACAATTTTCATACGAGATTCTAACAAATATAACTCGCTACGTATACGATGATCACCGTATTTCAAATCGAGTATCAAATTATTCGAACAAGTAATTTCATACCTTCGCCATTGACCCAAACGATCGTGCCACAATCTCGCTCTCTCAAACCTTCAACAGCCTATTATCCTCTAAGAACCTCCAAAGTAGCGTATAAAGTACCCATCTTTCTAATCTCGAGCTATAGTCACCGCTTCCAAGCGCCCCTAAGCCAAGCCATCATCGAACGCCGTTTCGATAGCCATTCCATACACCGAGACTCATAAGGTCGCTTTCCTTTCACTAGCTTCGGTACATGTCTCACTTTTTCAATTTTCAAAGTAACCATTTGATAGCTTCAAGCTTACATCTCTCATACCTTACAATATTCAAGGGTTCACCATCAACAGCATTTAACCGCCCCATAATCTCCAAATACTATATAATTTATCATTATATCCCGACTTAGTGTAAGATGAAATGACGCACTGCATCCAAGATCCAAGAACTAATAGGCAAATAACCCACAAGAGTAGTGCATCCGCTGCAGTAGTCATCAACAACACGGACAAGCCACTCCATGTTATCAGTTCCTAATTCCCGTAAGCCTCACAGAAGGCCTCCTCACCCGCTTTTGTCACAACCCCAAAGACTAAAACAGACGCCTCCAAATTTCGACTTATTCCTACCTCACTTTGACTTCCATTTATTCTTGTTATTACCTCTCTGCCCCAAGCCTCCTACCTCTTTCTACATTCACAATGTAGAACACTTTTCTCCCCACGCTTTATGTACTTCTTCGCACAAATAATACCTCGCACTACCTTAACCTTCAACTTATCATTACCTACCGAAGCCAATCATGCCTCCTTCATCGTTTCCTAACCATTTGGCAAGTTATGCCACACACGTTGCTTGTAACTCATCATCAAATTTACCGAACAAGATAATTAGTTTATCAAGTCACAAGCTTGGCTATGCGCCAATGGCTGGAGTATTCTACGACATCCTCAATTGAAATAATTGCTTCATTAATCGACCTTTATTGTCAAGTGCATAACTTCTCATACAAACTTGACAACGCCGACATTTGTCGTAGTCTTTCGCAACATTAGCATTCACGCTTAAACAAAGCATTGTCCGATCATACCCACGATCCGTCTCTGCCTAACTCCCTTCCATTCATCCTCATCTATCTTGTCAGATTGTTCAGATTTTTACCGTACATATAATCCTCCATACACATCTTCCAATGCTTTAAATCTTCCCATCAAATTTGTCTACCGCAAGGCTGCCAAAGACTCCTTCAAGTCAGCTATTAAATCTCGTATTTCAATCGCTAACCTAAGCCTTCCGATTCCAATCGATTTGATTTAAGGCCTAATTTTAATAACCAAATCTACAAACAATAGTAAATCTAATGTATAAATTTGGAAAAGTAACAGACACAAAGATTTTTATACTTATTCCCTTCAACGCGAAAGACGCCCCGTCGTCGCTACTTTAACTACTCAAAACCACCGGAAGTGATTATTACAATTACCTATCAAGCTAAACACTCAATTGAGTAATACTTTATAGCACAGTATTCTCAATCACAAAGTCTCACAATATTATTGATGATGATTCAATAATATTCTCTCAAAAAATTGTTTAGGATGGTTATTTTGTGATCGAAAACTCATAAAAAAGGCCTCTATATATATAGGAAAACTTCTAACCTAACTCGCTCAAATTATTTAACAAATGTAGTCCAAAACTGCCTCAAATCGCCTAACCCAAGACAGTCATCGAAATCTCCATCGAGACCCCCTGTGTCTCGAATGTACCATTTATGAGAGTATTCTCCAAATAAAATGAGATTCCTCTCATCGGGGTACCTCATGTGGCCCTCGATGCCTTCTCGTAGTTTCCCACAAAGCATCGAAAAATGGTCTTCAATTCAATGTTGTTTTATTTTTATTTTTAAATTATCTTTTAAAACAAACAATACACGATCACAATCTAATCTAATTATAACGTAGAATGTTAGACAAATGTAACGTATAATCTATTCTTCCTCCTCCACTTACTTTGCCATTTTGTAAGGAGTATGTTCTAAGTCATTAGGATGCCCGAATAGATACTATTCATGAAAAGGGAAAATGCCAAAGAATACACACTTTCAATAAAGTTGTATTTGTATCATCTTCTAATAGAGTTTGAATTGAGCCGCATACCAACCTGCAGAAAGCACTGGGAAACAAGTATTAAGCATCTCTCCCTTCTTCACGCACATGGGCCTCACTCATACCTGAAAGAAATCTTTTAGCCGGAAATGCTAAAAGAAAGCTCTAGCCCCTAATCACCAAGTGCACATCTCGATTAACTCCTCTGCAGATCCTCAACAGTGGACCTCGAGATGCCCTCAGCCAAGCGATTCGCTTTTACACTTTAAATTCGATAATACATCGAAGTTTTTCTCGATAAAATACCTCCAAATGAATTGGATATTATATAAATACTAGTTACATAGTTGTTTGGTATATTTAATAAAAAAAAATAAGATGGGTGGTACGGAGTGCAACTTTTATTAAAGCATGTTAAAATTCTAATTTTATTTAGAAATGTGGTATTATTTCATTTTCCTTACATATAATATACATTTTTTTTGTATAAAACACTCTAAGATAAAAAAGAATTATTATTGATTAATCAAATCCTCCATTTAAATTAGAATCGATTATTTTGATATCATGCTAGAGTTGTTACTGCCCCTGGCTCTGGCCCGCTGTGACGATATTCGGGCACCAAACTGCTACTTTATGTGGCACCGAGTAGGGAGGTGTCGACTTATTTTTGTATTTTATAAAGGGGTGGAAGTGTCTGGGCAAGTACATGGACTTATTTTTGTATTTTATTTTATTTACGAATGACAAAATACCCTCTTAAAAAAATCCGAAAAAACTCGCAAACGCCTAAAAATCGACGAATGGCCAACTTTGTTCTACAGGAACGCCGGTGATCGAAAACAATCATAGTTGAAGCACGCGATCGAATTTGCACTTTGAAGAAACGCACCGATTCCTTGTGCGCTATTCGCCTACTTTATATAGGTCCTACCTTAACTAATAACAATACCGAACAAAAAATACCGATCGCCACCGGGTCGGGTACTTGACAGGTATTTCTACGATTTTCCTAGCGCTCCTGTGATTCAAAATTTGGGTATTTCTACCGCCTAGATTTCCAAGCAAGTTTCCACATATATCCCAATTTCGGGTATTTCTCGAGTTGTCGGGCCTAGTTTCATTTGAATATCGAGAAAAGAATTATACCATGATCATACCATTTATTTATGGCTAAATTTCATATACCTACCGAACTAACGAAATCATTTCCTAAATGAAAGATTCTAAATTCAACATTTCAACAAAGACTCATGCCAAGTTAAGACAATAACTCGAAAATCACATTTTATAAAAAATATTGATGACTAAATTAATTTTAGCAAGGATAAATTGGCCATTTTATACCTAAATATTCTCGAATCATATACACACCAAAAACAGTAAAGTTGCTGTAATGAAATTTAATTATTTCGCCTCCTATTTTAAGCGTAGAAGTAAATAAATTTTCTTGCCAAGAAAATACCATTTCAAGCATTAAAAAAATATTATTCTGTGCTGTGATATCGATCCCCTAAATATTCTAACCTGCACCCTCATCTAACCTAATCATACCTTTCATTAAAACTAAAAATATTATTCAACAATATAATAAAAAGAACACCCTCTTCTCCTCCAACGCCCACCTCCAAACCTACCAACCCCTCTCTTCCTTATCTGAACACTAAAATTTCACACCCCCCTCAATTCGAGTCCAGAAGTTTCACTATGCAAAATCAAAAGTCAAATAACCAAACCAAAAATATGGAATTAATTGATTTGACAAACCCACCCACCCCCTTCTCTCGATCCTCATGAAATAATTCATTTGTTCATTTTTTTATTAAGGCTGCACACCAATTTTTTATTTTTGAATTATACATCCTTTTGCATTTTGGGGTTTGTTGAATTTGAATAAATAATGGTTCTTTACGGAAATGGAGGTACTGGCCGAATTTATCTTTTCCGGTTTATTTTTATTGTAAGATCTATACAGCTTTTTTTTTTTTAAAAGAAGTGTATTTCCGAATGATTACAATAGTTCAGGTGCATGTATAAAATTTAGCCTTTATCTGTCCAGATATGGGGTCGCTTCTTTTTATCTCGATACTGAAGGTTTTTGGATCTTCTGACCCAGTAACGCCAGTAATGCTGAAGGGCACTCATATAAATCATGTTCAGTTGGCCATTCTTTTCATACATACTGGCTACTGCCAATAGGGGTGGAAATCTAGCAACAACTTAAAAGCAAGATCCACACACCATGCATGCATTAACATTGGCTATTTTAATAAATAAATGCTTCCAAATCACACAATTAAAAAGAAAACAATTTATAAATTAATTTAAATTTCTCGACTCATCAATTATTATTTTTATTTTTATAAATAAAATTTGATATTTAATGTCATTAAAAATATTTTTATATTATTATTTTCTTCGATTTTTCATAATATAAGTTTTAATTAATTATTGTGCAAATTTAATAAGGAAAAAATGTCAATTGAAGGAAGTACATAACATTATCAACTAAGTGGATGTAAAAAAGGACCATGATTTACATCGTTGTCGACATTGTGATAGTTTCCATTAGACAGACAAGGTCTAATTCTTTAAAAGTTTCACTTTCAAAAAAAAAAATTATGCAAACATACGAATGCAGACAATCGTTAAAATTTAGATAACAAAACTAATAAATACTATATAACCCATTTTTATTTTATATGACACTTTGTTTTTATTGTTATTAAAATGACTTATTTTATATTTAACATAAGATCTCTATTATTTAAACGGCCATAATCTTCATAATTACCAACACAATTCCAATCACCAATTTCACCAATTATTTGCTCTTCAAGCATATTCAAACTAAATTTAAAGAACACTACTACTACATTTATTCGTAAGTAATATATATCGTAAGAAGTTGCTCTTTAGCCTAAATTCTGCTTAGGTCAAGGCTGATACGTGAACTGAATCTAAACGCAATAAAACTGAATCTAAAACGTAACGAAACGAAACGAAAACGAATTTTATCAATCTAGATTTTATTATCATTACTTTAGCTCTGCATTCCATTCCACTCAAGAACTTACGTCTCTTACATGAAGTTGCTAAACCATTACTCCAATACTTACTAAGAATCGCAGAATGATCCATTACCTTATACAAGGTAATGAAATATAAATAAGTTATTAACATTATAAATATAATATGTATAATATTAAATAGTTATATATTTATAAGTCATATAATATTAAATATATGCGCGTTATATTAACTATATTAATATTATATATAATTGTTTTAATTTGTTTATACATTTAATTAATCAATATATATATATGACATATATATTTAATGTAAAAATTAAATTAGAAATATTTTATAATAAAATATAAAATATTATAATTTTATAATAAAATATATTAGTATTGTTCAAAATTTAAAATACAAAAACAATTTAAAGTAATAATATCTAAATTATATTAAAATTTATAATTCTAATGAATATTTTAATATTAATTGCTTTGTATTTAAAAAAAATATATTTAAATTAATATTTTATTATGTTACGTTAAAACTAAATATATTGTATATTGTAATATTACATGAAAATTAATATATTATTCTGTATAATTTTGAAACTAAAGGGTAAACGGGGGATAAAATGGTGTATTATGAGTGAAAATGCATCTCTCCACTTCCATTTCTTGACCTCCACCTTCCCCTAGAAAATGGAACACCAAATTCTAGATAAATAGGAAAACATACGCTCTTTGACCATAAATCTTGGGGAATTGCTGTGACATTAGTATACTGAATCTTTTTCTGGCAATAGAAACTGATGTAAACACTTCAAGGTTGGCCTCTAAAGCAGCCTAGTAAAGAAAATCTATGCGATGGGCGCTGTTGAACAATCTCAGACTCTTTCTTTCTCCGTACAAAATGATAATGAAATGTGTTCACGGCCCCTTCAACTCCATCCTCATTCTCCATGGCCTTCGCCATTTCAGATGCACGCTCTTTCACCTGCATTTATCACAATTCTAGTTGATCGGACTATCGAAAATTGGAGAAAAATGATATCAGGTTATCAACATGCAGTAAAAGAAACATGCACAGGCAGTAAGAAATGACAAGATTTTATAAGGAATAGTTGCCCCATATTCCTAATCAAAGACATATTTGCTACACTATTGAAGTTAGAAAATATATCTTCATATGAGCTTTTCAATAAAACATCACCACAAACATAAATTTTCCTAATTAAACATCTGTTGAGAAGGTGCCATTCGGAGTCAAACATTTTATGTTTTCTGGCTCGTGCCTCCTGGATATAATGAAATAAATTAAAATTCCTCCTTACACTACTTACGCTTCTTCAAAGACACTAAGACAAGTTGACGTGAATGTGATGTTGAGAAGATGTCCTCATATGTGACTTATCAGGATGCCACTCTTTGAAACAATTCTAAATTTACTTTATACTACCCCACTCAGATGGAACCTTTTCAAAAGCAATGAGACAAGTTGACGTTAATGTGATGTTGAGAAGATGTGGGACATATGTGACTTAACAGGATGCCACTCTTTGTGTGACAATTCCAAATTTTCTTTATAGTTCATAGACTAGCTAGTCAGGCGAAGAAGAGTACACCAACTTTCTTCATTATAGCATTAAGTGAGGGTCAAATATTTTATATTCTCTAGCTCTTGAATATAATGGAACAAATCAAAATGGTCATTACATAATCGACGTTTTTTATCTATTGTAAAGTAGTCGAAAGTGTTTGCACTTCACTCTTGTGTCAATTCGGAAACAACCTCTCTGTTATCACAGAGGTAAGGTTGCAAACCATCTGCACCCCACCCATCCTGTTTCGGTCGGAGATTCTTCAGAGACATTGGGACATATGGATGTTTATGTATGCATCATTAATTGAGGGTAAGGAGTGAGACTACTCGTATGCATCCAAGGTGACAAGAATCACTAGATGCGTAAAACATTGTAGAATACCACGTTTTCCTAATTTTATAAGAAAATAGCATTCTCAATGTTTTAATTGAAGAAACCTAACCTTTTACTCTTTGGGCAAAAATACGCTTACCACTTTCTTCTATAATATTTCGCGGTAGCTCATATTGTTGTATCTTTTTTATCTCCTCATATAGTCATATTGCATGATATTTTGTTTTATCTCATAAATCATGTTGTACCATTTTGTGTTAAAAAAAGGTGGAGGGTATGTTTGTTAAAAAAAGGGTGGTATTATTTAAATAAAGCATGGGATGAGGTATTTCTTATAACTTATTTAAAAAGGTGGTATTTTGCAAATTTTTCCTACCAGATGCAGTTATACACAGGTTCTCTCAGCAGCTCCATTCATTATAACATGGGAACCTTAATCATTTGTTAAAAGGGAATAATATTATAAGCATGCTTTACGAAGTTGTCTAAGGAATAGTTTGTAAAGGGGATTACCTCTGGTTCTAACATGAATTCGATTGCAGCGACCAATTTCTCAAGAGAGAACTCATTCACTGGAATGGGTGCCGGACCAACTCCCCTTTCATGCACTCGTTCACCCCAGAATGGTTGGTCTCCAAAGAATGGAACAACAGTTGTTGGACACTGAAAAATTCATATTTCAATACAGATGAATAACGATGTTACGTGTAAGCATGAAAACATTTATATAGTTACCGCAGCTTTAAGACCAGAAGCAGTAGTTCCAGCACCCCCATGATGTACCTGATATCATTTGACAACTAATAAGAATGCTCAATGAACCACTCACTCACTTTTCTAGCAAAAAATAAGTTTGCGATAACTTTTGCTTGATCTCTTTCGGATGACAGGAAACATGCATGTGTACTTTAAAAAATTGAGAAAATGTTTTAACACATAAAGACTTAAAAGTTGGTTGAGCAGATTAACTGAATGTCATGAATTCAAAATATCCATATGTATATATTATAGTGTACATAAGCTAAACTAACTTCTTCTTTTCATATGTTTCATTTACTAGTGCTGTAGAAAAAGATCAATCCATGGACCAAAGTGTTACAAGAGGTTGATCTGATTATTGAACAAAAAAAAAATTCCATGATAATCAAAGACTTCCTCCGTTTTTATTTGAATAACATACTTAACTTTCATTCTGTCTAAGATTTGACGTGACAAAAGTGAATAATTTTTAGTTTCATAGTGGGCATGATACTCATGTTTCAATATCTTTGAAATACTACCAACAATTTTTATTTTCTGTGAAAATTTTAATTAGTTTAGAGCAAAACATTGTCACATTTTAAGAAAAAATAAATAGTGAACTAGGTATTCAAATAAAAATGGAGGAACTAAAATATATATCAACGCATCAAGCGAGATACTCTCCGCATTCTGAAATTATTTCGGAGTCAAAACCATGTGGAAGCGGTGGCCAAGTAAAAGGACTATCGAGTGGAGCTAAAACCAGTAATAGTTTTTTTCCCTTGAAAAAAAATGAACATATATGTGAATTTTTTACAACAAAAGTTGCCAGGTTAATAAATAATGAACCTACAAAGCGTTTTAACCTAAAGTAAATTTAGCACTAGCATTAATTAAAGAAAATATGAATTAATGGAACAGGATTTACCACAGCAGCACATCGTGGAAACAACCAATCGTGAGGACAATTATCCAATAAGTACACAAAGTCCTTCGGCTCTGCCACTGGAAAACACGAGAAAGTTTTGAGTTACTCATAGTTACCAATTAGTCAGCAATTGCTTCTAAAGCCCAATATGGGCATCATAACAAACAAACGTGAAGAAAAAATTCACATACATTCCCCTAGGCCACCCCAGCCTTTGTTGATGATGCCTCGCTGACCAGTGATTTTCAGTGCTTCAACAATTATCTCTGTCATTTTTCTTGGTTCTTGAACAGGCTAAAGTAAATGCAAGAGGATGGTACATTAGTTATGCAGAGAGCAGAAAAGTAAGTCAGACATATGTTTGAAGAAATACAGATGACAATGATTTGTTCCACCTAGTACAACCCAAAAAAATATTATATGCAAGTTATCTGTGTTTCAACATAGAGGTCATCCCAATGTTTACTTTATAATTCCCAACCATATCAGCATACCAATAAAATTGGCATGTTTATAACAGTTAAAAAAAATCTTTCTTTTATTTGAACAGAAAAGTAGCCAGGTGAGTAATAATCAAGATTAGACCTAATCATTGAGGTTTTACTAAAACATTCTTGATCAAGGATGAAAAAAAAAGCCCCGAAGAGGTAGCTCATTGTATTACAATGAATATAGTGGTTACGATCTCTCAACCAGCCAGCTGACGATACATCTCATCAATATATATGGCAAGGGAAACAAAATTTAACTTATTTAATCTGTCCTGTAAGCTCCCAGTGAAGAAAGCCTATTGATTGGGCACGGACAGATGATGACAATAATGGTCTTAGTCTCAAGTAAGACTATTTCTATGGCAGCATACTATACTTCAATGAGAAAAGTAAAACCTGTTTTGATCTTTATGTGAAGAAGATTGAGCTCCAAGATACAATTATATATGCACCTAGTAGAAACATTATCTGTTATGAATATATCTACCAATTCCATCATTTATCCATCACAGAAGTGGTCCTTCTTTGATCCTCAAAAGGACACTATATAGTGAGAGGATTCATGCAGTAGGTTTATTCAGAACAGGAGTATCAAGAAGGTTAAGTTTTTCTTGTCCATGGTCTTATCATGATACTGCACAATTCCACCTGACATCCAAAGTATGCACATGCCATGAATGTTTAATGCTTAGTTTGTTGAAATAAAACTCACAAGGCTCCCAAATCCTATATATATAGGCTTTGTACCATCTTCAATCCATTTTACCAGTGACTCTGGCGGCTCATAATTTGAGGCAAGGTCCAGGAAGCAAAACCCCACGACATCGATATTGGGTCCCCAGTCTGCAACGTGAAGAAATATAATTACTTAAGAATCAATATTGAATCCTGGCCATTTCAATGGCATGCACCAGCTCGCACGTGAAGTTTACTGATCCAGGGAGCTTTGTAGATTTCACACATAGCTGCATGATTGTTCTTTCTAATACAAAATTTGCAAACTTCACATCCAGAGATGATCAGCTGCAGAGCTGATGGTCTGCTACCAAAAATAGTAAAAGCAGAACCTTGATAGTTGATACCATGGAACATATGACCTACCTAAATGCAAACTACCAGAAGACACATTGAATTTCAGCTAATTATCAAATCCCAAGCCAACTTCTTGAAGAACAATCATCTTGTTTTCTTTTTTTTTTAGTTACAAATTTGACAAAAGTACAAGAATCTTAATGCAGTAACAATGTAACATATGACAACACCATTAAAGCTTTTTTTTTTTAATTTAAAAAATAAGTTTGTCGGAATCACCAAGAGCGCACAGGAATGATTTTGTCTCCTGACTCTCCTCTATTACTATGAATGAAATGGAAAATGCAGAGGTACCTTTCGGTTTAGGAACAAGATGAGGACTCCAAATATATCCATAAGGTACATCTAGAGGAGAACTAAAGGTACTACTCAAATATGTTATACGCCTCAGCTTCAGTTGTTTCTTCCTAAATTCATTTATCACATCCCGTATCCCAAGCCATATAAGGGCATCAACAATTTGGTAAGATACCTGTCAGAAAGAACAAGTGTAAATGAACAACAAAAAAGATACATAAGAACCTCAAAATATAGAATCTGCATGATTCAACAAAAATTACTGAGGTGCTGTACTTACTCGGTAGGCAACTGGTTGTTTAACGCGAGAAAGAGGATGAGGAAATTCATTTGTGGGCCTAGTGAGAAAACATGGAAGGAAATATAGAACAGAAACACAATCAGATGTAGCAAATTGAAGGAGCCTAACATAGTCCTGATTTACTAAAACATTATGGGAAAAGGAAAATACTTACGTCCATGGCATGGTGAAAAATATGTGTATTGGTACTCCCAGAGCCTCTGAAACATGAGTATGCCCTGAAAAAAAAAATTCCCAAGTGAACAACCAGAATGAAATTACCCTAACATCAATAAGATACACAATGTTGTACTCTAAAATCATTCCATATTAGCTAAGAAGGTGTTTGGGCGAGATTTTTTGTAGCGTGTTTTTCTTGTATAACAAAAAATCTTGGAGTCTTAAAGTTTCCAAATGCTCACAAGAAGCTCCTGGAAAAGGTCAGCAAAAACCCACTAAATCAATTAAAATATAGAATGCTTTCAGAGTTTCAGTGTCACAGATCTACATTTTTCATGGACACTAATAGTTATTGAGGAAAGACTAAACATGAAGTAAAATTATTGAAATATAGCCGTTAGACTATAAAAGGAAAGATCTTCTATGTAATTACTTAGCTTAGAATTGACTTTATAGCTGTTGGATCTTTTATTCTTTCCATTTATATTTAGTTGTATAGAGTGATGTAACTTGTATAATATGTAACTATATTCACTGAAATAAACACAAGAGAAATTATTCTCACAAAAACATCATTATAATTTCTGAAAATTTAAAACTTAATATAGGAAATATATTATCGGTGAAAAACATCATTGTAGTTTGCTTCATTGTAGGAAATAGTTATGGCACTATCGACTTGGTCATCCAAGTTTTAATTACTTACAAAAACTATTTCCTACATTGAACCAAACTATGCATCTACAATGTGATATTTGTCAATTTGCCAAGCACGCCCGTTCTAATCTTCCTCCAAAGAAGTACAAGCCCTCTAGTCCGTTCTCTATTATTCACAGTGACGTGTGGGGTACTTCTAAAGTAATTACATCACATGGGCATTGATGGTTCATCACATTTATTGATGATCACACCCGCTTAATTTGGGTTTATATGTTAAAACACAAAACTAATGTATTTTATAGCTTTTAATTTTTTTTTAAAAATGATTCAAACTCAATTTCAAACCTCTGTTACAATTGTTCGTACGGATAATGGAACAGAATTTCTTAACTCTACCTTAAACAATTTTTTTAACGAACATGACATTATTCATCAAAGCTTGTCTATATATATACCCCAACAAATGGGTTGTTGAATGTAAAAACCGTCATTTATTGAAGGTTGCACGAGCTCTTATGTTCACCATGCATGTTCCTAAGTATTTATGGGGTGATGCCATTCTTACCGCTGCATATCTGATAAATCGACTTCTAAGTCATACTCTGAATTTTAAAACTGCTTACTCTATACTAGAATCAAAATATCCTCATATGTTTTCTTTAAATCTTCCTTTAAAAACTTTTGGGTGTACTGCCTTTGTACATGTACATTTACAAGAGAGATCAAAACTTGATCCTCGATCTACTAAAATTGTTTTTATTGAGTATTCTCCTATCTAGAAAGGATATCGTTGTTTTTGCTCTCAAATGAAAAAAATATTTGTATCACATGATGTAGCTTTTTTCGAAACCATTCCCTATTTTTCACTTCAAGGGGAGAAATACAGTGAAGCAAAAAATCTGTGGAGACTAGATGTCCCGATAAACTCTGTCATACATCAGATTTCTCAAAATATGGAACAAGCCAAGGATGTTACATGTGAAAAATTTATCTCCAAAAATGTTGAGCCTTAATGATTCAAATGAAAATATCATCTCTCCAAATATTGAGCCTAAAAATGGTGTTGAGGATGTTCTTCCAACTGAAAGACTTAATCTTCCTAACCTCCGAGTTTATTCAAGAAAAAATGATATAAATCCTCAAGATAATAAGGAATCTAATCCGGTGATTGAAATCACTCAAAATGATCAATCAAGTAACAATACTTCGAATCCTGAATATGACCTTAATGTTCCTATTGCTATTAGAAAAGGGAGCAGGGTCAGACATCCAATTGAAAATTTTGTGTCATATACTAATATGTCTTTTGCTTTTCAAGCTTTCATTGCTAGTTTGTCCGAAATTATTACCCCCAGGGATGTTAAGGAAGCATTGCAAATCCCGGAATGGAGAAATGTTGTATTAGAAAAAATGAGAGCTTTACAAAAGAATCAAACCTGGACTTTAATTAAGTTACCACCAGGAAAGAAGACTGTAGGATGTAAATGGGTATTCATAGTGAAATACAATGAAAATGGGAAAATGAACAGATACAAGGGTAGCTAGTTGCAAAAGGGTTCACTCAGATATATGGGATCGATTTCAGCGAGACATTTGCCTCAGTTGTAAAGTTAAACACAGTAACAATTTCACTTTCTCTTGCAGCAAATTTAGATTGGGAACTTCACCAACTGGACATAAAAAATATTTTTTTAAATGGTGAACTAGAAGAAGAGGTATATATGATACAACCTCCAGGATTTGAACAAGGAACCAATCAAGTGTGCAAACTTCAAAAATCACTTTAGGTTTGATACAATCACCTAGAGCATGGTTCAACAAGTTCTCAAGAGTGATGCAAAATCTTGAATACAAACAGAGTCAAGCGGATCACACCTTGTTTATCAAACATACAGGTAATGGTAAGCTAACAATCTTAATTGTATATGTTAGATGATATTATTGTTACAGGATGATGTAACAGAAATCAAACAAATGAAAAGACTATTAGCCAAAGAATTTGAGGTCAAAGATTTAGGGATGTTAAAATATTTTTTGGGATGGAAATCGCAAGGAATAGGCAAGGATATCAATATGACAAAGGAAGTACACCTTAGATCTACTAAAAAAAATAGGAATGTTGGAATACAAGGCAAGCAGTACACCAGTGGAACTTGAAAATAAAGACAAAATGTTTCAAGGGAACCAGTTAACAGAATAATGTACTAGCAATTGGTAGGGAAGCTAATTTATCTTTCACACACAAGACCAAACATTGCATTTGCAATCAGCCTCGTAAGCCAATATATGCATAACCCATGTCAGGGACACCTCAATGTTGTCTACAAAATTCTCAAATATTTGACCAGGAAAGGGCCTACTGTTCAAGAAGTCAAATGACAAATCGATAAAGGCCTTTACAGATGCAAATTGCGCAGGATCTATTGACGATAGAAAATCAAAATCAGGATATTGCACCATGGTCAGAGGAAACTTAGTCAACTGAAGGACCAAGAAGCAAAACGTAGTAGCAAGGAGTAGAATACAGAGCTATGGCTCATGAAGCATGTGAAGTCATTTGGATTAGAAGATTATGCGAAGAACTCAACATACAGTTTGACATCCTATCCAACTTTATTGTGATAATTAGTCAGCTATCAGTATAGCACACAATCCATTACAACATGACCGAACCAAACACGTGGAGGTGGACTGGCACTTTATCGAAGAAAAAATTAAAGGAAAAATTATCAGCATTCAACATATACCTACCGAACAACAGTTAGCAGATATCCTCACTAAAGGCCTTTTAGAAAAATAGTTCAGCTTACTTCTAAGCAAGCTCGGACTCATCAATATTTACCGTCCAGCTTGAGGGGGAGTATTGAACTATAGTCGCTAGACTATAAAAGGAAAGATCTTCTATGTAATTAATTAGCTTAGAATTGATTTTATAGCTGTTGGATCTTTTATTCTTTCCATTTATATTTAGTTGTATAGAGTGATGTAACTTGTATAAATATGTCACTATATTCACTAAAATAAACACGAGAAATTATTCTCACAAAAACATCATTGTTTCTTTAAAAATCCAATTTGATCTCAATATACTTGTTAACATAAGCATCTTACCATATGCAGGAGGATTAGTGATAATAGCATCCACCTCGAATGGAATGCCAGACTCTGGATCAGGTTTCACACATGCATCATGTAAAGAAAATATGATCTCTTTTATTTGATTTCTTTGGATATGAATATCGGAAGGTCCAGATGGCAAAAACCCTTTATTCTTGACCATATCTGCAGAAAATGAAACTGGCATTAATAAGTTTGCAAAAGGAATGCAGTTACTAGTTACTACAACAAAATATTAATGCACTACAGAGTGGTTGTTGGGAATGTCGTAAACAGATTGAACTATAATACTATATGGTAACATCTACTATGCTAATATGAAGGATCCCCTGCAACTCTAAAGAAATCAACAGATATCATGATTACATGACTGTTGAAACGATCTTCTGAGAATGAAGAAAATACACCAAGTTCAAACAAAATATCAGTAGAATGTATAATTGTTAACTTACACCCAGCAAGGACTTTGGGATCGCCACCAAGTGGATAGAACTCCAAACCGGAAGACAAAACAAAGTCCTTAAAATTAGAATGAGTGGCAAGCCTTACCCTGTGACCATATTCCTGGGAAACAAAATATACAAACGTTTCTCTAGTAACACTAACATTTCAAACACAAACTTCTATCTGAAACAGTGATAATGAAGTATAACTGATCTGTACACAGATTTCAAGTGCCAATTCTCAGTTTCAAAAATTGGGTTTCTGATATAAAAATGATGTTGCATTCACCAATACATATCAATAACAGTTTTTAGAATAGCATGACTAAAACCTGTAGACGTTTTCCAATTGCAACAAAAGGCTGTACGTCTCCCCTGGTCCCAACAATTAGCATGACAATTTGCAGTGGGGGAAAATTATGAACATCTACATCACCTGGTCCTTCATCTGTTGCTCCATTATAGACAACCCCGGTACCAAAATCAAGAGAACGTGGTTTGATATCTCCCGGAACATCAAATTGGACAGAGCCATCCTCTCGAACATTAACAAGGCGCTGCAATAGTTTGAGCTGCAGAATGTAATGAGAAGAATCTGTTAAACTCATTCATTACTGGATATTTAGAACAAATAATAATATCCTTCAAACTACATATCAAAATCCAGTGGCATACCTACTACACATGAGTACACGTGCACTCTACAAAAATCTATAAACAGTTGCACAATAATGTATTGGAGTTGCCTATTATGGGAAATCAAACAATGGTCATTACTCCAACATAATGCTAGAAGCCCTTGAAAGGGGATTTGGGAGTCAAAAGATATGTTGGGTCTATGAAACTCGGAAAAGAATGGCCGTTTAGTGATTTTACAGATCTAGAACCATAAGAGAATAACATCTTAATATCTACTTCGAAAATACCATGGTTGAAAAATTCCCCTAGCTAATGCTAATCAATTCAGATATATAGCAACGGGGCTCGCACAGTCTTAAACCGATCAAACAACCTTATCGAGCTTTATGTCTAAAGCTATCTGGAAAATTCAAGGCAAGGAATCTTCATTACTATCTATTAGCATCATGCAAAAAGCGGTGATCATGCATAGGCATGGGTAAATCTTTCAAAGGGACACTAATGCCATGTAAGGAAGACTTTGGTAAGATGGTTAGATTTTTTTATTTTTCATATCCAATTCCAAATACTCGATGCCTAAGAACCAGCATCTACAACAAAATGCATCTTCATGTAACAAATAACTATGTGAAAACTGTTCAAGCCAGATGAACAAAAGTCTGAGTCATTCAAATATACAATTTACAAGAAAGTAAGAAACAAATTATTTTATTAAAGATACACCTAAAACAAAGCCTAATATTTGAGACCATCACTAACCCTCTTTCTTAGAGATCTTTTATCATCAAAAAAGGTTGCTGCCAGCATTCCAAAAGCATTATCTTTTCTATGTTTCTCAGATTTTGTAATCTGGCTAGAGGCAGGTCCTGCTTCATCACCTCTAGACGTTTCAGCAGTTGTTTCACCGGGTAAATTTCTCTCATCAGATATAGATCCTGGAGAAACGGAACAAGTATTTCAGCTAAATGTTAGTAAAAGATTGTTGCACCAATACAATAGGATCTTAGAAACGAACTGACTAATAATAAATGCAGAAAAAGAAAGAAAGTAAAAGGTAACTTTGCTAGCAGAAATACAAGGGCAAGCATCAGAAATTAGTTCCAGCAACAAGTTGATAATACCATTTGTACCACAGAAACCATTAAGAACACATGAAAGTTGAGCATACTTTCAAAGCAACAATAACTATCGGATAGCTGGGCATAATGTCTAACATAACCTAATATATGTGAAACAAAGCTGTCATAAGGGTCATTATCTATGGACTCTCAGGAGTTCATCAAAATTTCATCAATACGGAACTAATTATTAGGTTTATATTCTTCTCAAACAAGTGAAATTCTCCGAAATGATGTATGATTAGCAGTGAAATTACGTTACTCATAAACACTCTTTCATCACTTCAAGTTTGATCACATGTTTATGGCTTCAATTACTTATGAGCTACTCCCAATGCCGAGACGAGGAATTTTATTTGTCTGGAGATACTTGCAGTTGACAAGCAATTTAAAGCACTTCTGACAAAAGAAAGATATTGTATCCTGGATCTCTTAGACAAATCTTATCTTAATTACTTAAGATAAACATGAAAGCTGTATGGCAGGACTAAGGAATAATCATGACTTCCGAACATTGGTACAATCAGGTCACCACTTTACGACAAAATGGTTGTACAGTATATAACTCTCAAAAGGAATACCCATAGAAGGTTCAACTTCAAAAAAAAAATTGATCAACCCTTGTGTTTCATGGGTTCAAAATTCAAGAAATAAATTTCTGGGCACGGGGTAAGCTCCGTCTGCCATACGTGTTGTAAGAAATCAACAAGACTAGAGGTTTTGATACCACCACTTCATCATGACTTAAGATTTTTCAATCAAAATATGTACTGTACTCAGAGCATATGCAATTCAGTATGGTCGATAGCTGATAAAACCAATGTTATCAAACTTACCAAATTAACTACAATCTCTTTATATTCTAAGGAGTTTCATTGAAATATTATCATTATGCATAAACAATAACACAAAGGCTCTGCTCTAAGACCGAATCATTAGCTCATTGCTAATGCTATTCTTGAAAGCTCCTATAGACTAGAGGCAGCAACCATTATTTATTCCAATAACTAACCTCTTTCTAAGCTACCATATAGCTCACAGATTTCACCACCCTATAAGTTGATAAAAATCTTGAAATATGAAACCAAAATGGCTCAAGATTCAATACCATAAAGAAACATAGAATCATATTTGCAATACCATTATCAAAAAGAATAAAAATAAACAACTCATACAAACATCCTCTTAATCTTTTTGAAAAATAAATGTCTACTTATAAAAATAAAGGTTTTTGAAAAATAAACGTCTACTTATTGAAAAATAAAATTTTAATATGACCTGAATCATCAATGTCATTGGCCAACTTGGGTTCAGTGCCATTTGATTTTCCACCATTTTCTTCAATTTGAATTTCATAATTCACAGACACATCACTTGAAGTCCTAGAGCACCTTCCATTTAGATCATTCACTAATGATGATTGTGCCATAACCCCAAATCCCTTTTTTCTTTGTTTGATTATTTGATCAAAGAATATGACTAATGACTAAATCAAATAATAAGTGGCCACGAGATGTTAATCGTAATTGTATTCGAGTTTTTTTATTACCGAATTTAAAAAAAAAAAATATCAAGAAAAGCTAAAAAAGCGTGTTGGGAATTGTATTGAGTTTTTTGCAATGACAAATGTTAAATTTAAAACAAAAACCAAAAAAAGCTTTAAATGTTGGAATTCTATTCGAGTTTTTTGTAATGACAAATGTAGAATTAAAAAACGATGTTTTGGTAAGAAAGCGTGTTGGGATTTGTGAAGAATGTGGTTTTGGAATAAGGGTAGTTTTATTGCATGAATAAAGATTGTAATTTTATTGCATTTAAGTGAAACTTGTCAACTTTTTTCTGGTTTTAAGAATTGAGGGTGGAGAAAGATGTAACTGATCTTCCCCTTTATGAAGGCAAATAAAAGACTTAAAACCAAGATTTTGTTTTTATTATCACAATAATTCGTCATGCAGATTTATTTTGGGAAATTTTACTCTGTAAATAAATCTTGACATTGTTGTAATTTTTAATGTTTGATACTCCCTATGTTTTTTTAGAATTTCATTTAAGAGGTTACAAAATTTAATAACCATGATTCTTATAAAGAATATAAATCAGATTTCATCTTAATTTAAGTTTAATCATGTAATCACACCCCACAAATATTACATGTGAATGGCTTATCAAAAAGTAAATAATAAAATGTCTTAACACTCTATTTTATACGAACCGCATTTATCAATGACTTACGATAAAGCATTTATTTAATGGCACAGAATCATGTCATCTTCGTTTTACATTACACGTTGCAGTTCTCCTGCATTTTGACTGCTTTTAAATAATGCTTGGGCCTAAATTCATTGCTTAAAAAAAAATATCGTTTTAACATAATAAATTGCATTTTTACATTTTCAGTGTACCTTTTAACTATATTTTATCTATATCAATCAACTAATAATATAATTTGAATTAATTTTTATTTTTTACATTTTTAATATATTTTTTATCTATTATTATTTTAATCAATATACGATAAACGATTAAAACGAATTCTAAAAAACTAAAAATAATAATATTTATAACAAAAATGGAAGATAGGTGAACCACATTTGGAGCGGTGCTTGAAAATGAGGGCATCTGAACAGACTATGTTTTTCTTTTATGTTTTGTTTGTGCTTTTGGTATGTGATAAATGATTCTAGGGAAAACCAATCAGAAGATTACATCGAAATAAGGACCAGTTTCAAAATTTGTACTTTGTCAAGTACTGGTATATTGTTTGACGGAGAGGATCTTTGCATTCTTTCTCACGCCTCGCTCTACGCCTACACGTAATCGCATTATTACGCATCGAAATGATTATATTATACCACCATAATCTGCATATATATAATGCCTAAGCCTATCACATGTGCTGCCTAACTGATATTCCTATTTTATCCTTTTAAGAATTAACCACCCAAAATTCAACTTCCATAATATCTGGACACATATGACAAACTAGCGGAAACAAATAATACACAGCTGCCGCTATTTTTTCTATTTCAAGGTATATCATTACCAAAACTCATAATACGATGACATGACATTTTCTCTATATACTGCATGTTACTTAATTTTAATTCATTATTTGTATTATTAAAAAGATATTATAAAAATCAATGGATGAATATTTGCAATGTGCTAAATCAAGCATAAATAACTGTCCTTAATGTATAACGCATAAAGCACGAGCATTTGGCTTTAAGACCGAACAAGATATGATCCTTTTAGTAAATTTTATACCTGACCATTGCTTAAAAGACACGATAATGACGGGTATCTCACTTTAATGCTTTCTTTCATTTCAAAAAGATTGTTCAATTTTAATTTTTAATCGTTAAAATAAATAAATTTTGTAATTTTAATTGACATATACAACTCCGTTTTTCTACTTATCATCCTAACACTATTTTTCCGCTTATTTATACATGCTATTCTACATTCATATATATATATATATATATATATATATATATATATATATATATATATATATATATATATATATATATATATATCCATTCGCCTTTAAATTGCCTTTCTAATCATTCGAACATGATTAAGAAAAATAAAATGTAGTCAAAAAGTACATCAAAATGTAAACGTCAAATTAATCAAATTATATAATCGTCAGTTGGATAATTTAATAACAAAATAGTCAAGTTACGCACGTAAAAAGAATTTTCTATGCTGGGCGATGTTAGATTTTTGAAACAAAAAATTGCCGAAAGACAAGAGTTATGAATGCAGAGAGTATATATTATATCCCTAGATATTAATCGATTTTTCTTCTTTACTTTGCATATTTCATGAGAATCATGTATATTGTATTTTCAATGCTTCATTCTTTTATAAATGAGGATATACAAGTAAAAAAATAATATTCTTTAATTATTGTGTACAATATTCTCGCTGGCATCTCATAATCATAACAGCAAATACGCTAAGATAATTTGGAATAGATTTAAACTTTCAAGAACCTATAAGATTTCATCATACTAATTCATTGAATTTGTTTGAAACCTTTGGCTATAAGTCTAGCCTCAGAAACACGACACTTCCATCTTTATCCGCTTTTATGCTTTTAAACCATTTTGCACTTGATAGGTCTAGCACCTTCTGATAGATACTATCAGTTTTCGAGGCGGCTCCATGGAACAACATGTTTCGTGTAAGGATGTGTGGATGGGTGTCAATTTTATCTCTCTCGACAAGGTATGGCGCCAATATGTATATGGGGAGATAGAAGGCTATTGTGGAAGGACTTAGTGGATAATCTTGTTGGGGCTCCTTGGGTTTTGACAGGTGATTTTAACATTATTAGAGGTCCTGATCAACTAAGGATACCCAATACTCCGAGAATGTCACATGTAAGAAGTTTAATTTGTGCTTGACGACATTGATGTCACTGAATTATCTGGATATGGACAGTTATTTACATGGTGCTCAAATTGGAGGGGTTGGGAAGGGCACCTTCGGAAGCTAGATCATGTATTTTTCAATGTAGATTGGCTTTAGTCTTTTCCGCAGAGCTTCGTACATATTCAACATCCTGAAGTGTCTGATCATTGTTCCCTATCAGTGCATTTAAAGAAAGAAATGCTAATAGTCAGCTCTTTCAATACGAAGGTTTTGGCAAGATCATCCTCAATATCCGGAGCCGATTCGCTCTTGTCAGCGTCGAGTGTAGGATCGTAGCTAGATTACATTTCTTACCGTAACGAGGAAGGTGCTGGGCGGACGGGTCGGGCAGAGCATTTAATCTCAAACATTTGCGCAGGTCAGCCGAGAGCAAGATCAAGCAAGCGGGAAGAGTCAGCAGTAGTTCAAGAGCGAATTTATACGGCGAGGTTTACGTTGTTTCACGAGTAAAGAAAGGAATCTGAGGGAGGATTTTTCTAGATTTAACAAGGCCGAAATGGAGCCGCTGAAAGTAAAGAAGTCGAGGATTACGTATCTAGTAGTGGGAGTATAGTACTATTCTTCCTTAGGTCGGTTTCAAGTTTATACTGTACATAAAATTTCCTGGCTATCAAGGATGATTTTGGGAACGCTAGTAGCTAGCCTCCATAAAGGGAGATGCAGGATTACACAATTTGCAGTTGTTTACTACCCAGGGCCTTTTAAACGAGGAGCAAAAGAGCATTATTAAGAAGATCATCTCGCTTAGAGTTCCTCAAGCACTATATGATCACCGGACAGAGTGCACCCGCTGCTCAAGGCATTTTCAAAGTTCGGGAGACGCAGGGATTGAGACCCCATCGAGACCCTGAGGTCCCGATGGGGTCTTGATGCAAATGGTTGGCCCAGGAGCCCATCGAGACCCTGAGGTCCCGATGAGGTCTCGATGCATTTTCGATGCCCGGTTCGTATACTGCTCGGCAGGCCTTCGAGACGCTATCGAGATTGGCCATCGAGACCGGGTCTCGATCAATGGCGGTTCAGCTGAATAAATGGGGATTAGGTCACATTTATTTTATTATCCATAAAAAATTCCAATTTCTCTCTAAATTCCTTTTCTTCCAAATTCATCGTAGTTGTTCTCTACTTGATTTCAGATCATTCGTATATCATTTTAAGCTAAATCTAGAGTGGATTTGTCATTGGTAATACTAAATTATGTTATTACTCAATCGGTAAGCTTAGTTTGGATAGACTTTGTAACAATCACAGAGTTCTTTCTAGTTGACTCTCAAGTAAAGCAGCAATGTGACGACTCTCGTGGGAACTTATATAAAGATCTCGTGTCATTTACTGTATTTTCAATTATCGTCTGCTCGTGACATTCGGTGATATTAGACTCGTGAGGTTTGGGTGCTGATATATCTATTTAAGTTATATCTGCGTTAAATTTCCTAAACACCGTAATGAGCTTGGTTGAAAGCTCGAAATTCGGAGTATAGCTTATCCGAAATTCAATGGCAAATTACGGCGTGTATCGACATACGCCAGATAAATTCGGATGGGCCGATTTCTTTATCAAAAGATAAACATGGAGGATTATTTGGAAGAGCTTCTAAGCCTTAAAGTAAGCCCGCAAATATGGAGAGATTTAAGAGTGGAACGAGCTGTGACAGATGCCTGGGTATACAGACCGCTGTCTAGAAACGCTGCCAATGAAATAACGGTAATTCAATGACAGCGGCTTCGATGATAGCTTTTCGTGGTTACGAGAAAACCATCCGCCAAAGAATATCGTACCGGTGCACACCATGCTGACACATAAGACTACTTCCATCAAGTGTAAGCTACATGCTATCTTTTATCCATATACTCTAAATCATCTTCGCCCGTGTGATTGTCAGATCGATAAACAAAATGAGCAGCTAACGGGGTACTTACAGGCTTTGCATCCAGCATGTTGAATCGCTTGATTACCTTCTTCAGGTATTCTTCTTGTGTCAATCTCAGAGAATCCCGATCTCTGATTATTCTCATCCCCAGAATTTGCTTCGCCTCACCTAGGTCCTTCATCGCAAATCCCACTGACAACTCTTTCTTCAATCGAAGTCACGCGCTCTCCCCAGACTCGACTTTCTCGAGAGCTTCGCTTGTGACTCTCCTTCCACTTCTCTCCTCTACCCTTCAAGTCTGCCTTTTGTATAACACCTGCTCATTGTATAACACTGCCCTGCCTTCATCAACCGTACCTTTATTGTCATGGATGGTTTCTCATATAACTCGAAAAAGCTATCATCAAGCCTCTTTGTCGTGGTCTCATTCGCTACATTGGCAACAACGCTTTCTAGACAAAGACGGTCTCACTATACCCAAGACTTGTCTATCTAGCTCGCTTCCACTCTTAAATCTCCATATTTATGCTTCGCCTAAAGTGCTAGAAGCTTCTTCCCATACAAATAATCCTCCATGTTTATCTTCCAATAGGCGTAAATCAACCCCATCGAATTTATCTACAAAGACGTGTCGACACCTTCGTAATTTGCCATTGAATTTCGTATAAACTATATCAAGATTAGCTTTCAACCAAGCTCTGATACCAATTGGTTGGGAAATTTAACGCAGAGTATAACTTAAATAGATATATCAACACCCAAAACCTACGAGTCTAATATCTCAGCAATCAATGCATAACAATTGAAAATACCGCAAATGACACCCATCTTATATGTTCCCTCGCGTACGCCCCTGTCACGGTAAATCAACTGTAAAGAACTCTCGTGATTTGCTACAAGTCCTATCAAATTAAGCTTTCTCCACCGAGTAATACTTATAATTTAGTATTCTCAATGACACCCACTCTAGATTTAGCTTAAATGACATACGTATTTATACAAATCAAGTAGGTAACAACTTTATCAATTCGAACAAAAGAAATTTTAAGAGAAATTGAAATTTTATGGATATGAAATAAATGCTAATTTAATCCCCATTTATTCTGGCCGAATCGGTTATTGATCGAGACCCCACGAGACCCGTCCGACGACGGGTCTCGCTGCCCCTCGACGCAGCCCATACGCATCGCCCACTGCGCATCGAGACTCCCCCATCGGTACTGTGGTCTCGATGGGGTCTCGATCCTCAGACTTCAAACACTTGAAATGCCTTCAACCCAACAAATTATTGGCAAAGATTTTGATGGGTCGGATGAGAGGATTTATGCCGGAAGTCATTTCTTTATCGCACTTCCTTTATACCGGGAGATTATCAATCGACAAATAAGTATGATTCTTCAAGAGTTGGTACAAGGATATCATAAACAGGATGGCATTCCGAAGATGCATATAAAGACTCACAGGCGCTTACTTATACGGGTGGAAATCTTGGTAGCCTTACGTGGGTAGTTAGCTGGTACTCACGCAGCTTCCTACGGTGTTCATTTATTTATCAAGCAACGCCAGACAGCCCAAGTTCTCAGCCTATTAACGGGGTATACTAAAGGGATGGTTTGGTAGTACTAGAGGATTAAGGCAAGGGGATCCGATCTCGTCTTATTTTATTTTTATTTTTATTTTTTTTAAATTTTTAATATATCAAACGACACATTCATCAACAATTCAACAATACAAATCATCATAAACTCATGAGCATAACCAAGCATTTAAGAATTTTTCAAACTAGTGAGGAAAAAACTTTCCTCTAACCACTTTCCTTGTTAGCAAAGAGGACTCGAACACCTGACTCCTGCATTTGGGAGATGTCAAGATGCTTAAGCATCGGGCATTGTCAATTCGACCTCGCCTTTATTTGTTTTTACTAAGATCGAGGTTTTAATGGATTATGGCAGGTTAGTCAAAAGTCTAGGTTCGTTTTCCATCATCTTTGTTATTCCCAGCAGATAACACATATGAAGCCATGACGATATGGTCAGTCATTGCATTCCTACTCTAAACAAAGTTGATCCATTATCTGTGATAGTTTATCTCTTTCGTGATATTACTAAATTTCGCTGAATCTCATGTAAGAGTAGCGAGTTCTTTCGAGTCTCCAAAGATGTACAGACGGTCAAGAATTTGTCAAAGATCAAGATACGAGAAGTAAGTATTTTACCAATGCAATATTGGTATTCCTTTACTTCTAAGCGCTTAACTCACAGATTTGTTTGACGGATAAGATATGTTCAAAAATCTCCTCATGGCAAGCGAGACACTTGAGTTTTGGTGGTAGGGCGCAGTTGATTCGATCTTCTATTTTTGGAGTGTAGAATTTTTGGTGTGCAAATTTGCCTATCCCAAAGTATGTAATTCAAGAGGTCAGAAGAAATAAAGACCTTTCTTCAAGTGTGAAAGAAGTGGCATTTCCATTCGAAAGTTTCTTGGAAATCTCTTTGCTTACCTCTGGAACGGTGTCTGGGGGTTCATGTATGCTATTACGGTCTAAAGTTTTCTTGGGGAAACTACTTTGGAATATTGCTATACGGCTGTGACTCTACGGTTCAATGGCACATGAAAGGAAATGTCAAGGGAAAATAATTTGGGCCTATAAAAAGAAGGAGAAAGACCGTTGGTATTGGAAGAAAATACTCAAGGTCCGTCTCTGTTGAAATTAAAATTCAGTTGTAGTTGGTAATCGGGCAAAATGTTTTTGGTACGATTCTTGAAAGCACTCAAATAAGCTAGAGCATTTTGGACGATAGGAAAGGGGGTATATTCATGTTCCTTGACAGCGAGGCTGCTGAGGTAGTCAATTTGCTGTGCGGCAGTAGGCGACTCCAAGAATTCTCGCAGGCCTCCAAACTTTCTATGCCGGGGCAGCTTTACTGGTGGAGCCGATTTCCAGGTTATGGAATGTCGCTGAACTTAAGTACATAATAAGGCGAAGTAGGTAATGTGAGGATAAGGTTGGCCGACTGTGGTCATGAACACCGCTGGATACCTCGGCATTCATTTATCGCTTGGTCGTTGCTTTCAAAATAGAGCACCGCTGACAGATTGCGACGGCTGGGCATAAATGATCAACAACAGGTTCAGGGAGATATCAAAGCCATGAACACCGCTTTGCTTGTATGTTTTCGCAGTCGCTTGGCGGATGATTTACGTAAATTGAATGAGTATGTGGAGCCGAGAGTGGCCAACGGAGCATGAACGTCAGCGCGGACCACGTGGAGTGATGAGTCTCGACAATGTATAAAAATGCTGGCCTTCACTTTAGCACGGTTGCTATGGCTCAAAGGGAGCAGAAACAATAAATGTTTTTCGAGTACTTCGCATCCAACCGAGTTTGTTGTGCAAAGGACTTTGAGTATTCTCCAATGTAGAACAAGTTCTTGAAAACGTGTGAAGAAGTTCAAAGTTAATTGGTTACTTAGTTTGGATTGGGGTATTGATGGTTGTATTTTTAAAATTTAGTTTGACTTTGTCTGTATTTTTAAAATTTAGTTTGACTTTGTTTTTTATTTTGGTTAATCATTGTTGTAGTGCTTAGTTAGTATTTCTTTTGCATCAAGCGTGTTTTCCTTGTGCCTCTCTATTGTAAGAGTTTTCTCATTCAATAAAAAATATTGTTAAAAAAAAAATTGGAAGGTTGAAGAATCGTCATTTAACTATAAGTTAAAGTAATCTCTAGGACATCGACACGCTATCTCTAAGTTTTTAATGTATGTCATGTCCAAATTCCCGCACTCGAACCGCTTCTAACATGCATACTGCGATTGGGATTAGAGCACTCCTTTCGATCCAAAATGTGATCCCGACAATCAATTACACACTGTCGTTTGGTGTTCGATTCCAATCAACGAACACCGACTGTGTGGACAAGTAATCTCACGAATCAAAGTATCATTGCTTGGGCAATGAAGTACATATGTATATGCAATATATAAATATATACAACTATATATTTATTGAATTTATAAGCTTGAAATTTATACATTGTCTTGATAATTAAAATATTTATAAAGAAAACTAGCTCCTACTAAACCTAACACCACTCGCATACATTTCAATCCAAAGATCACAGACGTGCTTATCGCTTGATTGGAAAGTTACTTGCCTGGGTCGGGCGGGTCCGCTAAATTGTCGCCTCGTGTCTACTTTTACATATGCTCACATCTCTTTCGCTATGTCCCGAATGATGATATTTCCCGAGTATAATGCTGATCGTGATGCTATTGGTTGCCTTAGTCAAAGAATCGCACCAGTTGCCGCATACAACAGACCGGATTCTCAATGCTAGGTACCACTCCAAGTTCACTTACAAACTTTTTGATTCAAGAGCCTTTCATAGCCTTCCGATGTCGCAACGTACTCAGCCTTCTTGTCGAAGCCGCCACAATGTTCATGCATTACTACAATTCAAGACATCGCTTCCCACCATTCAAAGTAATATAACCAGACAGATCAAGAATCGCCTTTGTCGATTTGAAACCGGCACGGTGTAGCTCTTCTACCAATAACTCATTCTCCTCTCCGCATACTCCAGACATACATCCTAGCTCTTGTAAAGTACTCTATGATTACCAACACCAAACAGACACCGGACACGGACAACGACTGTTACACCCAAAGCAAACAACTTGGTCGTGGTACACTACATATAATTTACGATAGATCCCATACGAGGAATATGAAACTTTACTCATGTGCTTTATCTCGCTCAAGCTGATGTCAAACGACCGGTAGATATTCCATGTCCTTACGGAAGATTACCTTTCGAGCCCATATGGAATCTGCTAAACTATCAATATAAGTATTTTGGCTCAATCCACCAAATTTCTTGAACGATTCCTATGTATTTTAATTCCAAGAACGACGGGCTTCTCCTAGGTCCTCTATCGAGAACATTTACATACTCCATGCTTTCTGACCTAGACTCACATCGGGTATGTCATTTTCAATGATTAGAATGTCATCTACATACAATACCACAAATGCAATATGGCTCCTACTAACCTTCAGATACACAAGAATCTTCTTCGCTTTCTAGCAAATCCAAAACCTTTGATCGCTTCATCAAACGCAAGCATTCCAACTTCTAGATAGCTGCTTCACCATAAATGGATCCGCAATTCGTGATACCTTCTTAGGTCCTTCGAGATGTAAACCCTGAGGTCAGATTATGTACACGCATTTTCAAGATTCATTCAGAACGCCGCTTACATCCATTTGCCATATTTTCGCTATCGCATTACGCAAATAACGGCGTTAATCCAAAGGGGATTTAAACTTCACAATCAAGTAAGGTTTCATCATAATCAATTCCTTGAATCGCTTGAAACTTTTAACTACTAATCTAGCCTTATAAACATTGACGCTTTCCATCTTTATCCGCTTTCAAATACCCATTTACATCAATAAAGTTCAGACTGGTAAATCTATCAACGCCCATACTTCGTTACGGGTACATCGAGTCGATTTCGATTTCATACAAAAAGCCGCCATCAACGCCTCTTTCCTTAATTTCTTCTTTGTATGAAGAAATCTCGCTACTTTCAACTAAGAAAGCCCGCATTCATCTATCGGGTTCTCATTGGCTTCTATCGGATCGCCTTAGAGGTTCATTTATTTCTGGTCGAAGTGAACTTCTTCTATGTAGCAAGGATCCAAATTTCGAGGAGATTCGCTGCTTAGCAAACTTCAGCCTTTATCCACGTGTTCCCTTTCAACAAAGATACCAAAGATTTGAGCAACAAAGATTTTGTTCTCGCTTAATGGTAAGAATACCCCAGCTTCTTGTGGTATCCACTAAGTAGCATTTTTTCGGATTTAGGTCTCCAAATTGCCTTTTTGCTAACTTTCTTAACAAAGATTTCACTGTCTCAAATTCTCATGTTTGCTATTTTGGGAGGGTTTTTAAACCATAACTCATGCAGAGTTAAAGAAGCTGATTTTCTTATAACTTTATTCAGTGTATGCATTGCAATTCGTAATGCATGTCCCCATAGACTGGCCGTAGCGCCGAGGTACTTCATCACTGACGAACCATATTTAAAAAGGCCTGATTCCTCCTTTCAGATACACCGTTGTGTTGTGGTGTTTCGGCAGAGGATTCAGGATATTATAGCACGCTCTCTCGACGCTGATTCAAGCCATGGCCAAGATTCACCGCCTATCGCATCGGTAACCTCGGGATCGCTTTGTCGAGTCTGTCACATTTCCTTCTCAAGCACTCTCTTGAATACTTCAAAAGCTTCATGTTTATGCTTCAAATGCATATATGTAACCATATCCGATGAAGTTATCGGTGAAGTGTTATAAAGTATGGTGAAACATCCTCGCAAAGTTTGTTCATCGTTCGCATACATCGGCATTGCATGATTCCTAATACATCTATTGCCCTTTCACCGGGTTCCAAGTGGAAGCGGAGACTTGGTCATTCTCGCTTCCATCACACTCGCATGTGTGTCAAATGATTCAAACTCATCTAGCTTAAGAATTTATTCCTCGCCGTAGTCTTTTCATGCTAAGCCATACTTATGTAACCAAGCCTACAATGCCACAGGTTTATAGGATTCAACTCATTTGGTTTCCTCATCTAAATATTTACGTTATAGGTTTCTATCTTTGAAGTGAAACAGTACCATAAATCATTCCATCTCGAGAAATAAAGCAACATTCGGCATTTATTAAAATTGAAAACCCATCTAAAGTTAAACGAGAAATGGAAATAATATTTCTGCTCAAAGCAGGTCCAAAGTAAATATTGTTCAAAACAAGATTTAACCCCATAGGTAATGCTAATTTAGTAGACCCGGCGAACGTAGCATCAACTTTTGATCCGTTTCCAACTCTTAAGTCCACTTCGCCTTTCTCACTAGCCTTCTTATCTCCTCACAGCGCCGCACATTTCGACAAATATGAGTACCCGACCCGATGTCTAACACCCAAGTATTAGAGTAAGAAGTTTCTAGAGTAATAACGTAAATACTTGTAGTCAGAATGGTACCAGTTCCATTCTTCTTTTCTGCCAAGTACTTTTTACAGTTCCACTTTTAGTGTCCCATAACCCCATAATGATGAAATTTATCATTCTTATTGGCATCCTTCTGGACGTTTCTCGGCAAGGTAACGGCTTATGTTTCAACCTGCTGTTTCTTTTGAACTTATTCTTGTTCTATATACCATCGTAACGTAGTTGTGCTCTCATTCCTTTCTTAAGATTCTCGCCAAAGATTAATGATCATACGATACAACTCCGACAATCCATCATGAATCGTGTACGCCAAGTCATCACAAAGTTGATTTAACAAAGCCAGCAACGACTGAGGACGATGTTCACCGCCAGCCCTCGAGACGTCGGCCCAAGCTGAAGTCTAGTATTTCAACCAAAATTTCTATCATCTGGATGACACGGAGAGACTCATGGGTCAGTTCCATTTCCTAGCTTACTCATCGACGACGGCACAACAAGATCGTGATCTCTCTATCAAGGCCATTTTCCTCGAACAACTTTTCCAGCTACACGCTCTCAGAACGCTAGATGCTCGAATCAATATGAAGATTCAATTCCATGTTTGCCAACATTAAGCATCGAGACGTAAGAGCTATCCCATGATGTCGAGAAATCCAAGCTTCCTCATCACCTTCTTCTGCCTCGAGGAAACTTCGATAACACGCATTCGTCATCTCTACTCGAGAACTATTCTCAAGTTCCTAGCCCAATCTAGGAAGTTAAGGTCATTCGCTTGCATTTTTACACAAGGATCGAGAGTTTTGAGTTATTAGTGTTCACAAAATCATTTTTTTAACTAACAAGATGTAAAACAAACAACAATTCGCCATTCATAATAATGTTCTAATACGACTAATGTAACATAAATAATAAAGGCTCACAATCACTAAAAACACAAAGTACACCTCAAGAAGATATCTATATGATCAAGCCTCACTATACGGATAGCGATCATACACCAATTATGATTAGCATAATCTTTGGCGCCACTAAAGTTCTGCATTTAATCGCATTAATGACCCTTTTGCCACGGTCCGACGTCTGACATCATGCACCCGCTTAAGTAACCAAAAACTACTTATAACAATTTAGAATGGATGGGTCGGCTTCAAGTCTTACTTGTGAATCGCTCCGATCCATCCCACCGGTGAAGATCCCAGACGCACGTATGTCATACTAACATGTTCATCCGTCTGCTCGACTCCCACTGACGTGAATACTATGGATATGAGTATAAATACAAACTAGATTTAGCGCATACTACACATTAAACAAAACACATATTTACAATACATGAATAAACGTATCGACATCGCAATGAGCAACTCCACTAAAGTTTCAGTTCACAACGTGAATCTCTGACTTCTTCCGCCTGTCAAGAATACTGACCAGACGATACTTTGGTTGTTCACACAGAGGGGTTAATCAGCATTCATGCTAAGAACAAAAGATTTATCAAAACCAAATTCCCTGGGGCTTTGGGAGAATTTCGCCAGTGAATGCCAATTAGGTTTGTGATAAAGCTAAAAACTTATCGATGAAATTCCTAAAGCTCGTGGCTGTGCTAAACAAGCCCGATGTTGAACCTGCTATATTATTTCACTCGTTAACTCTATTAGTTCGTTAAGACACTAATGAAGTCAGTTAATTAATGAACTATTTAATTAAGCTAATTAAATAGTAATGAGTCAATATCAATAATCTTCAAAGTTATCGATAAATACTAGTTCATCAATCAATTAAATAACTATTTAATTGATTCTATTTGTTTAACTATATTCTACATAAAATGTAACTCCTTGTAATCGAGAAATACATTTCTCAATTATATAGTTCTTTAATTTCATACATGAAATATAACTCAACGCCACCGTATGTGTGTGACCTTCTAGGCTCGATATTGCAAGCTGCACAATAATAATTCGACCAATTACTATTATTATAACGACACGAAAGTAAAGATCTAAGAATCGCCATAACCCCTTAAATTATCACGCCAGAACTCCACACTAGTAATATACAATTACTGTTGAACACTAAGTTCTCGATAATCACATTTAACCCAACCGGTAAATGAATTGCTAATAATTGTCGCAACGCATAAAAATGTGGAACCAATTCTCATTGATTTCAACACTTAATTTTGCCCTTGACGATTATCTTACAATTCCTTTATCACGCGATCTCTAAATAGTTTGCCAATCCATAAGAAGTTGTCGCGAAACACCCACAACTTTCTTTTACTCGAAAGTATGAATCAATAAGCATTTATGGCGCCCCATAAACCAATCGCACTCTCAACCGTGCGAGAGGCCCTGCATCTTCCTCAGATATCAAGTGACGACAAATCCCCCTCCTAACTGCCTATCAAAGTTGCTGTCGTGAGCCGCATGTATTCATTGTGTTACGTGAACAAATATTTGAATATTATTGCTTCTTATATTTTAATATATTTGTTTGCTATGACTATACGTTTGAATTTACATATAATATACATGTGTTGTATCCTCGATTTAATGAAAAGGTTAAACTCTAGGTTAATTTATGTTTTCTGTAGAGGCAATACGAATCGTTAATTACACTCTTCAAGCCTAAAACATAGATACCTATAAATGCTTATTCACCACAAGGAAGATCTCGTGCCCTCTCACGCTTGGTACCGATTGGTTTATGGGACCATAAATGCTATTCAGCTCATACTCGAGTAAAGAAAGTCGTTGGTGTTTCATGACACACTTCTTATGGTTAATGACGACTAGAGATCGCGTGGATAAAGGAATTGTAAGATAATCGCCCAGGCAAAATGAGTGTCAGAAATCAATGAGAATTGGTTCCATTTATTATGCCCGTCATGGATAATCACAGAGCAATTCATTTACCAATTAAGTTAAATGTGATTATCAGAACTTAGTGTTCAACTTAGTAATTGTATATTGTCAAGGGGTTCTCATGATAATTTAAGGGTTATGAATATCATGATCTTACCATTAATCGTTATAATAGTAATTGATCAATTATTATTACTATACAACTTACCATTATCTCAGAGCCTGTATGTCACACATACCGACGCCAGTTATATTTCATGTATGAAATTAAAGAGAACTATATAATTGAGAAATGTATTAATTACAGCGGTTCTACATTTTATGTGAGAATATCGATTGAACAAATAGAATAAATTAAATAGTTATTTAATTGTTCGGTAATTTTAGTATTTATCGACAACTTGAAAGATTATTGATATCGATTACTATTTAATTAGCTTAATTAAATAGTTCAATCTCATTAGCAACTCATTAGTGTCTTAACGAACTAATGTAGTTAACGAGTCAAGCTAATATTTCTTAATTCAAGTTGCTTATCGGTTTGTTTTAACCCAGCCCTATAAGCAAACTTTTACGGTTTTTCATCATAAGTTTTGTAAAACTTTTCACCAAAACCCTAGTACGCCTTGGCCGAAATTCTCCCAAGAATTTTGGGGTTTTTCCGTTTTGTTCATCCTCATATCAAAGAAAGATTAGTTCTCGATTCAACCCCTCCCTACATGACTAACTGTAGATATCACACGATCGATATTACAACAGCGAGTCAAGGGAAGTCAAATGCACTCAGTTACAAGATTTTTAATTTAATTCGCCGCACTGTAGTGCCTCTCGCTCATATATTTAATTATATGTTTTGTATCAATAACGAGTATGCACTTTAAAGATCCCCTCGAACTATGGATTTGTATTTATACTCCTATATCCATAGTAATTTTCTTCAAGATTCGGCCTTCTTGCTTCGAACGATTCTCTAGTTTCGAGACCACTGCCAAAATTCGGAAAGAGTCTGCCTTGCACTTTTCAAGCCGAAATGGGCTGGAAGCTTGTGAAAGAGCTATATTAATTTACAAGAATAAGAAATAAACAATGAGACTCAAGAAACCATCACGCTAAAAACACTTACAAAATAAATTGTAAAAGAAATACTATTACTTCAAATCTCATCAAATATATTAGTATCATGACTCTATTACACTTCTAAATTCAATCGGCAACACCGCTATTTTGAATCCAGCTTATAATAGTAGGTTGTCAACCAATTATGTAAACTACATAACTTTTGCAAGGTCACTAAAGATCTCTTACAAGACGCTACCCAACATTCAGATCTTCTCGAAACCGGTTAAGATACCAATTAAAACCAAAGTGTTACTTGGATTGATCATCCGAAAGCCCACAACGTTAGTGGAAATCACTCAACATGATCCATTTTCATATCAAATGCAACATCAGAACACCCGCCATCACGGTGTGCCCACCGATGCAATCGATCAAGACAACTTTAAAATTGGGCTACTTTGCTCAAATTTTAATCGCGAGATTATTATTACTTTGTTTTCATTTAGTCTCACATACTAGCACATAATCAAGCAATACATGCAATATGAAAAAATAAAACAAGTAATGCACATTTTCAAGAGATATATGGCCCCTAGAACCTATTACAAGCATTTATCAAATACCAACATAAGTCCTCAGATTCGTACTTCCTGATCCATCCGAGTCCATCAAGTACCACCACCGTGAAATGATTCAATATCTTCACTTGTTACAATATTTATATACTAACTCATCTTGTATAGCCTCAAGCTTCAGAGGGTAAACAATAAATAAATAAATACAAGAACATACCTGAAGGTCATTTACAACATTACTAATCCCTCAGACTGCAAAATAAATAAATGCAATATATCTATATACCTCCATTCCAATCACTTATTACAAAATATAGGCACTTTATTAAATCATAAATGAACTTAATAAATATTTAAATGGCATCGAAAACGATGTTTGTAATTATCAAATTAATTAATCCATGTAATTACAATATATTAAAATTAATTAATATAAACTCAATTATCATACATTGCTAATTAATAATTATTACCAATAATTATTAACTATATACGCATTGCTAGAAATATTTATCATAAATATATTCCTAAAATACATTGTTTAAATTGTTACTATAATCATTATATTACTTTTAAATTAATTTAAAAAGATATAATATAAAGGAAATTAATTAATTATCATCACATAATTAATTACAATCAATTAGGTGATTAAAATGACAAATAATCAATAAAAACCGAATATAATTAGTCCTTATGAAACCCAACAAGGAATAAATTCTACTGTGGCTTTCAAAAATTGCACACGCCATAACGGGCTTCGACAATGCATCTACGACGGCCAACCATCGACACGCCGCTGCACCGCCGTAGGTCGTCAGTCCGCCGCCATTATGGTACCAATCGCCCATCGTCGCCGAAGCTCTGGCCGGCCGATTTATGGTAATAATACCATATTTAACTCGTTTTTCAAATTTAATTTAATTCGCTTAAAATCATTTTGAGGCTTTAAATTTTTCAAAATTCTATGAAATTTAATGCTAAATTACATAATTTTATTGAACAAATCCCATCGGTCGCTCATTAAAATAAATTTTTCATATTTAATTATTAATTAAACAAATGTAAATCTCAAATATTTTGGGGCACTTAGAAAATCCAAAAATTATGAAATTTAACGGAGATCTTCTACGTGTTATCTGGGTTCCAAATTAGGTTTTAATTTTACAAAAATTCACAAGCCTCAAACACGCTTTTACAAAAACTATTTAAACAAAACCAATTAAATCGCCCTTTTAATTTATTTAAACAAAATCTATGTTAAATAAATATGATAATACATCATCATAAACTTGTAAACACATGTGTAAATCAATAATTTCAGAAGGTGATTTATTCTCTACTATATATTTATTAATTAAATATAGAATGCTAATTAATCAAAAATAAAAAATCGATAAAACAAAACAAGCATAAAATAAATAATGTAAAGCAACTTTAATTTGGCTCATGATGCTAATCGATGGAAAATACTATGGATATATGAGTATAAAATACAACTATATTCCAGTGGATCTTAAACGATATCATATTATTAAACAAAAACATATATTTACAATATACGAATAAACAGAGGCTTACTGCAATATAAATTCCACTAAAGTTCCACACGCCTAAATTCACAACGGAATTTGACTCCCTTCGTACTCTTTATTGCAATATCAATCGTGATGACATTCCTAGTCAGTCCACACTGCAGGGGTCAGCCGAATCAAGAACCAATTTTATGCTTAGTAAACAAGCGATGAACAAAACTAGAAAAACCCCAAAATTTCGGGAGAATTTCGCCGTAGACAAGCACTTAGGGTTTTGTGATAAAAGTTTCTCAAAACTTATTGACGAAACTCTAAAGCTATTACATAAGTGCCAGTTAAACAAGCCCGATAAGCCAACCCAAGATAATACTCAAGCATTCTATTAGTCTGCTAAGACACTAACGAAGTTACATCTAGTTGAACTATTTAATTAAGCTTAATTAAATAGTAATGAAATAATATCAATAATCTTCGCTATCGATAAATACTAGATTATTCTTTGAATCAATTAAATAATCATATTTAATTGATTCTATTTGTTCAATCGACATTCTACATAAAATGTACTTTGTAATTGAGAAATACATTTCTCAATTATATAGTTCTTTAATTTCATACATGAAATATAACTCTGAACGTCAATCAGACAAGAAGGACCTTCACGCCAGATATTGGGTAAAGCTTGTATAATAATAATAATCGACCAATTACTATTATTATAACGATTAACGAGTAGATTCCAAGAATCGCTATAAACTCTAAATTATCACGAACCCACACTAGTAATATACAATTACTAAGTTGAACACTAAGCTCGATAATCACATTTAACCCAACCTGGTAAAATGAATCGATACACAATTGTCGCCATTTATGACAATAAACTAATCAATTCTCATCGATTTCCAACATACCCGACTTTAGACTTTGGTGTGACAATATACTTAACTTAAAGGTCGGATTAGTTATATTTAGTAATACTTATGATTATGCTAAAACGTATATTTAATCAAGCCAAATTTATAACACAACAATTATAAGAATAAATATAACATTTTGAGATACGTATGATACTTATTTTACTAAGTGAAAAGATGAAATTTAGATTAGTTCTAACTACATTAATTTATAACTATTTTCCAAGTAGCCTAGCTCTCTGCTGTCTCATCTTTTAATTAGTTATATTTACAACTAAATAATACTCATTCCATGTGTCATTCATTTAGCAAACAATATACGATTTCATAAATACAAATAAGTCATATCATAAATCTCATGACATCCATCAATATATCTAAATATATAATATACATGAATAAATTATCATAATTATATTTTTTACATGTATGGATGAATAAAGTCGAACAAGTACATTTCCATCAATTGAATTATATACTATTGTCTAATTATCAAATAATATAAATAATTTTAATTGCTAATTCAAAAGACCGAATCATATTGAATTTAAAATTCAACTTCAAGTTTTAGTTTTATACTTATATCTAATTTAAATATTTCGAAAATTTTAATTAATCCTAATCTAATTAGAAATTAATTAATAGTATTAGTTTTAATAAATTAAAACTAATTCTAATTTAATTAGAACTATTTAATTGTAACAAATTAAATTGAATAAATTAATCCCAAAATGAAATTAATGACAAATCAATTTAATTGACGTCCAAACATCTTAACGAGCCAAAAGTCCAATCGAACGATAAACGGGCCGAACCAAAAGAGTTTCAAGACGAGCAAGTGTTCAACTCCTAGGGTTCGAAAACATAGAGTCAACTTCACCATCGCTTACCTATAGCGGCGGTACGTAGCATACACACACCTCACATCCCGACGGGTGGTGGTGAATTCGAACTCATGTTTTCGACTCAATTGAATAATTTTACTGATATAACAATTAATCGGGAAATTATTCTAGTATTACAATACATTAATTTCGAAACTTACTAACTACTAATCATATTTAATTCATGCAGAAACGAAGTTAAAGATTAACAGTAACCAATATATAGCATATATTCGAACTTATGAATTCATGAATTATATTAATTACATAAATACAATCTAGTAATCCGGCTCTAAGGCCACTGTTGGATATTCTAACGTATGAATAATATTCAAATAATACTATGAATACGAATCCCATGATCACTACTAGTTGCATAAAAAATAATTAAAGAGACAAAATATATGTTCTTCGAATCAAAAGACAACTGAATAATACGATGAGATCCTCTCGA
Source organism: Lithospermum erythrorhizon (assembly GCA_019722365.1). Taxonomy (NCBI): domain Eukaryota; kingdom Viridiplantae; phylum Streptophyta; class Magnoliopsida; order Boraginales; family Boraginaceae; genus Lithospermum; species Lithospermum erythrorhizon. The sequence goes on along the minus strand of JADFUC010002075.1, from coordinate 171,226 downwards.
ACATCCAAAGCAGAACGCTTTCTAAGAATGACTGACCAACGAAAGAAACAAGTCCCTCCCAGAGTTTTTCTAGAACCTTTACAATATGAACTAAGGAATGCCATGTAATGATTTTTCTACCTACCAATGACCGTTAGCGGAGGATGTTGCTTTTGTCTTTCACTATTTCAAAGTTTATAGTTAATACTAAAAAGAATGAACAAGCTTTGATCTCCAAAAGCTACTTTTATATGTATATCTAATAATTCTACTCTTTTAGGCTTTCAAAGTGATGCAAGTGAAAAATTCTTTCCACCTTCTTTTTTCCTTATTTTAGTCACAAGTGAGGTATCGTAACCTTTCACTTCTTATCCCTAAAATCACAGATTCATGGAACCTCTCCCTTATCCCCTTTTGTTCTAACACAAAGCATTTCTACATCTATTGGAATTTCGCACTAAATATTCTCACAATTCTATTTTAAACTGCGAAGCTTATAATTCAAATTAATACTCATTTACAGACACACAAGGAATTTGCGCCGACAAAAGCCATATACTAATAAATCTAATCAAACATTATTTGATAGTATATCGATATGAAATGACCCTAAGAAGCTCATCATAATCTCTAGCCAATACATCGGTGATCCTACGAATATTACCATAATCGAACGATATATTTAAATTTAAACTAAATGAAGGAATAGACAAATTAATCTGTTTCAAACGAATATTATTTCAAATATCTCATATTTTCAAGTTAAGTTACAAAGCTCCTTGCTATGGACAAAATGGATGACCTCTGCATACTTAAAATTACAGTAATGCAATTGTACAATATTGTACTCGTCCGGTTTTTTTACTGGCTCTAAAGATAATTTTTTGTTTCAAAATAATTGCCATTCTAAAGATAATTTTTTTTGCTTCAAAATAATTTGTCATTCTAGCATATCAAATTATACTCTTACATTTTCAATACTTTTGCTTGTTTTTTTCTATCAACTTGTCACCAACCAATAACAGTATATTTCAATTAATCTGGCATTCTATGTATTTCAACGATATTAATTATTTCTTACTTTTTCTGGGGCTGCGTGAAAGCTAGGATTTACAAGAAAAAATCTTATTAATGTGCAAACGCAAAAGTCAATCTCATGGAGAGTGGATTATTTCTTAAACAAATCTAATTAAACAATCCTAGAAAAACAATGACATTAGCTTGAAATTTATTTAATTAATACAACAATTAAAACAAAAACATATTTTTGGTTTGCAATAGAATATAGTCATATATATGACCAATACGATTTCATCTAAATAATCATCATCAAAATTCTCAATTTTGTGTTACATGAAGACAATATCCGAAAAGAGAGTTAAATAAAGAATATCAAAATAAAAGCAAAACTTCTTGCTTCAACTCACACCATCCCCTCCACTTCTGTTCTTATATACAATAGAGCATATTCCCATAATCCCATACATTATACTATCACAAGGAACAAATGGGGATGGATTGTTCATTTCACAATCATAAGCTTATGTTCAATGATTTACAAAATTTATCATGCCCATAACACACATGATGAATGGAGAGATTATTATGCTATAGTAATACATCTTCTAATCCTTCATCGTCTTTATGGTGACCTGATCTTACACTTCCATCCTCAGATCCTTCAATGCTACTCTGACTCGAATTTGAAGAAATACTATGATTTTTTCCATAGATAAGTCCATTATCAGACCCTTCATTGCTACTCTTCCTTGAATATGAACCAACATTTTCATTTTTCGATACCATGTCATTTCGACCTTTCCAGCCCAAAGGACCACCTCTCTTTCGAGAACTTCTTCGTGAGCCCCCGCTAATACCATCACGACGTTCCTCTTCAGGTATTTTCGTGCTTTTGCATTTCATCCTCGAAGAACCATTGCCATGTTGGGACTTCAGGTTGTTGTGCCTCTTATCAATACTTCCAAGTGGTGATTCATTATCACTGTTGCTTGAACTTGAGCTCATACTAGCAACCTCATATTCTAGTGAATCCATATGTCCCCAGCTTGAAGTATATTTGACGGATTTTTGTTTTTCTTGTTGGATTTTTTCTTCAACGTGTGAGCTCAATTCACTAGATTCAGATTCGATATCTGAATCGCTATTTTCATCCATCCCATCATTCTGTCCTTCATAGTGATTTTTATTAAAACTTTCCTCATAATCGCTCCATGAAGCTTCTGAACTCTCTTCACTATGATCTGTTTCATCATGACGACTTTCTTGACTAGTCTGAGCTTTCAATTCTGGTGTCCATCTAACATGATGATCATCTGGTGAAGCTTTCGTTTCTGGTGGGCGCCCAGGATGATCATCTGGTGAAGCAACAGGTTTTTCTGGTTGAACGATAGCAAGGAAAGCAAGACTGGCTACGACATCACTAATCAATGGACGGACATCAGGCTCATCTTGTAGGCACATCGCAACAATTCCAACAGCTTGATTTAAGCTTTTTTCGGGGTATGAATTTCCAAGACGTGGATCTGCCATTTCCGGGAACCTCTTTGGATTTCTAAAAATGGGTTGTGCCTACAATCAAACATAAAATTTATTAACGCACACAAATCAAACTGTAAACTGTACTCTTATATATTCTCATATTCTTTAGAAGATGCAATTGTCAAAATGGTCCCCTGCATATTATCGGATTGCATTTTAGTTCTTGATAACGCCCTGATTGTAGTTTAGTCACCCATATTACATAAACTTGCAGTAATGATCCAAAAAAAGTAAAAGGCTGCAACACTTCAGCCCCAAAATAATGCAATTCTTGCCATAATATTTTTTTATTTTGAATATCAGAACAAAACATTTAATCAATTCAGGGACTAAACTGCAACTCACAAACTATTTCGTACCAAACTGCTATATGATAATATTTACTGAGATAGTTTAAATCTAGTTTGAATGAAAGACTAGAGAAAGGATGATTAGATTTACCCATGTTACTAAGTTTTGCTCATCTGCTGGTTTGCTAGTGTCCAACGCTCTACGTCCAGAAATCAACTCAAGAAGAACAACACCAAAGTTGTATACATCTGATTTGACAGTAAGTTCACCATGTTTTTGGTATTCGGGAGCACAATAACCATGGGTTCCCATTACTGTCACATTTGACATGTTATTAGCTCCAAGTTTGGCTAATCCGTAATCAGAAAGTTTCGGATTGAATTCTTCATCCAACATGATGTTTGAGCACTTCAAGTCACGATATATAATTATGGGGTTGGCCTTCTCATGTAAATATTCAATCCCTTCAGCAATGCCACATGCAATTTTCATTCTTGTTAGCCAATCTAGTGACTTCTTCTCTGCATCCTGGTCTGTAAACAGAGTAGCAAAAAACAAGTTATTTGATCCATATTTCGATTAAAGCTTCACATGTACAATTGGGTATGTGCTATTAATAACACCATACTAACATGCAAAGAACCTGAAATAAAGAGTCTCATGAACTATTGATATCTCATTGTTGAAGTGTTGTGTTATTGGTGAAATGGTCAAACAAATTGTGACCCGATTGCACTTTGGTCTCTGTTAGTTGGTGGTTATGCTTTTGGTTCCTAAAATGACACGAAAATCAAATTGGTCCCCATATAACCAAATCATCAAATAGTAACTAGCACCAAGTTGCAACTCTTTTATAATTTTGGGATCCACCAACCAACGTTTTATAAGTTTATGGACCAAATTCATACTCGACAACTAATGAAAATAAAGGGCAACCTTATCTCAATTAGTGGGAGCATTTCGACAATTACTCAGTTTAATTATATGAAGAATAGGCCGATAATTGAAAGATGTATACTTGTTAGCTGAAATTGAATTAAAACGCTTCTAGAGGTAAATTGAGAAATGATTTATTTTGAAGTACCAAGTAGGTGTTCTTCAAGCGATCCCATTGGCATGAATTCATAAACCAAAAGCCTTTGATCTCCATCAGCACAGTATCCAAGCAAATTGTGCAAATTTGAATGGCTAAGGAGACTCAACATATAAACTTCTAATAAGAACTCTTTATTTCCATGTATCCTATTTTTGTCCAGTCGCTTCACAGAAACAACCTATCCAGACAAAAAAAAAATCAATTATTTTATGAAAAGTTACTATAAAATAAACGTATGTATGAAAATATTGTCATAGTAAATTTATTGTAACTAAAAAGTAGTTTATGATCAAAGTTCTATATTGATAATCGAAAAACGTCAATTAATGATGATTGGAGGGATATCATATAGGTTTAATCTACCTCCCCATGAGGCTGAAGCGTTCCTTTGTAAATTCGTCCGAATATACATTCACCTAATGAACATTCATGCCTGAAGTTCTTTGTTGCTGTGGCGAGCTCACGAAATGTGAAACTCCTTGCTTCAATATCCGAGGTAACTACATTATTTGCATCATAATTTTCGAAGACTGCAGAGAGGTAATTGTATAAAATTAACCTCAAGAATAATCAAGATGATTCCCTTCCATGTTTTTTTAGGAAAAGATTGAGTTCATGTTATCAAGCAAATTGTACACTAAACTTGTGATAATTTAAAGTTCATGTTATCAAGCAAGGTGCCATCAAGCGAATGCCAATATCGATACAATGAAGATTCTGAATTTAGTTGAGATAACTTACAATGTATCTTTACGATAAAAAGTTTCAAACGTCACACTAACAAATATTCAAATTTCCTACCTCATATACTATGAAATTGTCCCATTCCATCATAATGATTACTCTATTCGAGATGTCATTGTACTTTACCATATAAATGGAAAGCATTTATAACCGCAGTAATAAGATGCTCATCACCCCCTAAAACTATAATAGAGTGTGAAAAAATTAAAAATTGATAAAATAATACTTTTTTAACTCTTCTAAAATAACTGTTCTCTAAAAAATTTAAACACACTTCAAATTTTGCATCGCTCCCTATATTATTTATCTCTATTTTTCATTATTGAAAATCTTGAAAACTTGATTTTTATATTTCGCAAGGAATAATAAAGTGAAGTTTAAAGTACATACATAAAAAGCTACTCTTAAAATAAAGAAAGAATGACATGTAATGTATTTTAAGGAATTTTAAGAATCACGCATATGCTTTAACATATACAAAGATTAGGAGCGTACTGTATTTTTAAGCATAGTGTTTAACAAAATCTAGACAATTAAGTCGTGTCAGCTATTTTTGCTTTACATACTATTTCTTCCATTTCAACACTGACGTTTTAATTCCGCTACAAGCTTCGACTCACAAATTACTTTTTATTCACTAATAAAAAAATATAAAATTGATATCATTAAATTTATTTTAAAAATATTTTCATAATATTATTTTGTAATTTTTCATAATATATAAAAAGTAATTTATAAATAAAGTCAAAGGCTTCAAAAAAGCCGGTAAAAGTCAATTAATTTAAAATGAAGATAGTTATAAATAATAATACAACAAATCAAATATATTTAGTTTAAAATTTTAAAAACCAAAAATTAAACAAATTTTTTAAATGGAGGGAACTTAAACTATCAAACTGACAAGGTATGAAGTCGTAACCTATATCCTCGAACTAAGAGTATCGACATCATATTTTTTTTCATAATTTTTACATAAAATCAACTCCTTATACTACTTTATTAAATTTATATAGTATTTTTTAATTTTTACATAAAATCATATTCCCTATAATATTGTTTACAATACTCAAATAAATTATTATCAAGAAGAAACCTGAAACCTGAAATATGAAGAAAGTGTATGTCCTAAAAATATTTGAAGATTTTTTTTTTAAAATAGAGAATCTGAATAATTACTACACCTTCAAGCCCACCAGTGATACAATAAACTTTACAATTCACATGTCTGGTTTAAATAAAGATTGTTTTCAAAAATTCAAAAAAGAATACCATCCGATCATCTTAAAATGATTTAAAGGTTTTGACTTGGTCCAAAAATTAAGAATATTTAAATTTTGCATTTTAAGTTTCATTTTTCTTTTTTTCCTTACTCTCAAATTGGTCAAACTAAGAATTTAATTTGAGATTTTTATTTTGGATAAAACTCTCAATTTTTTTGAAATGGAGTCAAAGATATAACTTGAATTTATTTTTGTATTCATTTTGCCTTTCTCCCATGAAAATAGCAAAAGATGGCATGCTCGTTATTGAATTCCAACCCAACCAATAAAATTGACACAAATTTTCTATAAACAAAAAACTTAAATTTGCACATATATAACTATTGTAATCCCTTCATCCCTAAAAAGATAGTTCGATTTGGAAATTTGATGAATCGATTGTTAAAATTTTAAATTCTAATATTTTTTAATATAGTGTACTTAATTTTGCGAAAATATCAAAACATAGTATAGTTAACATAATTTACAATTACCATAATAATTTGACACAAATCAAAATCTTATACGTATCTATTAAAATCACAAAATTTGTTGATTTTAACGATTGAAAAAATAAACCAGACATTCTTTTAACGAATTGATCATATGCATGACTACCTCTTGGTTGTGGCGTAGGTGTCCTAGGATATTTGGGCTGTGCCACGGGCACATCATTTATGTTTTGGTCGTTCTTCTCAGATTTCTCAAAACATGGGAAACAATTCATCATCTTTTGATCTCTACTCAAGGCAATGTACGTAATAATACAATAAATTTCACCAGGAAAACAAATAGGAATGGAAACATTTACATTCAAAATGTTTTCCAAGGTTGGGGGGGAGGAGGTCCTCCAGAAGAATGAAGAACCCCAATCGGAAAGAGGTGTAAGAGAAATCCAAAAACAACAAAAAATTAGTTGGAAAATGGAAAGAAAAGTTCAACCATGTACAATTTTCCTTGGAATTTTGTCATGATTATTACACAAGGAGAAAAAGGAGGAGATTTTAATGGACAACTTTGGGTGACTCAGATCTCTTTCCTCTCTCTCTTTTGGTGCTAAATGCCAGATAAAATTGTTAACGCCTATTAAAAAAATACGACAGACAAAATTTAACCTTAATATATTTTATTGATTAAATCTTAATAGCCATACACATTTATTTAAATTTATTCTCAAAGACCAAAATTTGTTCCTTTTTACAGATTCAAATTTATTTTTCAAACATTTAAATCTATTCCTTTCTACGATCCCCATTTTTTCGCATTATTCACTCTATTTCATTTTTTAAATTTTTCGCCAGATAACTAAAGTTCTATATCAATAATAAGTAGTAAACAATAAAGAGGGTCGATAAAGCTCTTATACACTGAAGTATGTACACCTGAAAGTCTTGTATACTCAAATACTATTGAAAGATTTTAATTAATTTAGGAAAATATAGATTTTAATATTTATTTTATTTAAGTTGTTATCAATTTGAATAGTGAATCTAAGTAGAAAATATAAAACTTTACTATTATTAGAGATTCATTCTAATATTCATATATAAAAGTAGTAGGGACATTATAGTTTAATCATATTTTTGAGACCGACATTTAACAATTTTGAGCTCCCTTTATATATTATGGTGTTAAATTTCTTTTCCCTTTACCTTTAAGTGTTAATGTGTGGACTCGTAATTGACTTTTATTTGTACTCCCTCCATCCCTTAATAATTTAAGAATCATTTTCCATAAACGAAAATCCTTTTTTGTTTCCTTTTTACCAAATTAAGTAAGAAAATATGGAGAAAAAATTATGTTTGTGAGATATGTCTGAATTTTCATTAAACTTTGTGCAAAAATAAATGAGTCTTAGATAAAGTAAATGATTTCCTTAATATTAGATATGAATGAATACTAGAATTAGATTACTAGTGACTTTACACTTAGACAAATTAGATAGTTTATTTCATTTGATGATTATTCTTGACATGCAATGTGTGTGCCTACCTTGTGCTTCATCCATGCTATGTATGTTGAATGCAATATTGATTATTTGTCATGCATGATGTAATATATATTATTTGATGGATGTCATGAAATTTATGATATGTCATTATTTATAGAAAGATAATATGACCTATAATTACTTTCTTAAGGTGTACTAGTTTTGTATTTATAGAAATGCATAAACACTTGAGATAATTAATCGTAATTAGTTATAATTAATTATTAGATATTGATTCACCTAAGAGGATAGGCCAATGGATATTTATGGAAATAAAGATAGTTTGGGAACTAGTCTAGTTTAGAAATATTTTCCATCAATAACATATCATTATTTCCAATAATATGTTGCATTAGTATAATTCTACGGATGCATATTTAGCTTGTTCGATAGATATGCCATAACGGCTGAAGATGACTGTAAAGAAATAATAAAATATAACAAATCTTACCTAATAAATGTTAGCTTGACGCCATACCAAAATATAACGTCTCCTGACAGGCCCCATGTACGACTGCCAATATGGCAGACGGTCACATCCGGGGTGTCGTCCCCGCTAATACCAAGCTATTCGTCTTAATGGAAACTTACACTATTCATTTGAATTTACCTTCAAGATATTTGGTCCATGCTTATGACGATTTCTAATGTACGACACGGACCCGCTGCTTGACACGGTGAGGTTACCAACATAGCCTGCGATGAACTTTCTGCAACCCCAAGGCTTCATACTTACGTGATTGTTCACTGGCTAAATGACTCAATCGAACGCGACGCTACGCCACTGCTTTATATCGCATTTGTGCTCTCGTATACTTTGTCTCTATTGTCAGGAAATCAATGAGAATTGTTCCATTTATTAAGTTCTGCTATGACAATTGTAGCAATTCATTTACTGGGTTAAATGTGACATCAACTTAGTGTTCAAATTAAGAATTGTATATTACTAATGCTGGTTCTCACGATAATTCTAAGGGTTACGAGTTTTATCATAGATCTACTATTAATCGTTATAATAATAGTAATTGGTCAATTATTATTATTATACAACTTTACTATTATCCGAGCCTGTAAGGTCACACACATATAAATGACGCTGAAGCTTATATTTTACGATGAATTAAAGAACTATATAATCAGAAATGTATTTCATCATGCTGGTTCTACATTTTACGTAATATTGACAACAAATAGAATCAATTAAATAGTTATTTAATTGGTTCGAGTAATTTTAGTATTTATCGATAACTCAAAGATTATCGATATTGACTCATTACTATTTAATTAGCTTAATTAAATAGTTCAACTTATTGGGCCAACTCATTAGTGTCTTAACTAACTAATAGAGTTAACGAGTCGCTCTAATACTTAATCTAAGTCATTTGTCGGGCTTGCTTTTAACCTACCTCTATATAAAGAAACTTTTAGGGTTTTTCATCATGTTTTGTAAAATCTCACCAAAAACCCTAGTACCGCCGAAATTCTCCCAAGAATTTCGGGGTTTTTCTCGTTTTGCTCATCCTTGTTAATACAAGATGATTGGGCTTCGATTCAACCCCTCCCCGCGACTAACTGTATCATACGCATCGGAGACAGCAACAAGCGAGCTGGTGGAAGTCACCCACGCTTGTGAATTCGGGTTGTGGATTTTGGTGAATTTACTCCGCCGCATCGTGTTCTCTATTCATATTTACTATATGTTTTTTTATATAAATACCGTGAAGATGCAATTTTACCCATCCCCCGAACTATGGATTTGTATTTATACTCATATATCCATAGTAATTTTCTTCAATGGCATCAGCGAGCCAAATTAAAGTTGCTTTACATTATTTATTTTATTGCTTGCTTTTTATCAATTTTTTTATTTGATTAATTGCTCATATATTTAATTGATAAATATATGATGAGAATAAATCACTATGTTCTTGATTATTGATTTACACATGTTGTTACAAGTTTATGATAATGTATCATCATATTTTGTTAACATGGATTTTGTTTCATAAATTAAATGGACGATTTAATTGGTTTTGTTTCAAACCATTTTGTAAAACGTGTTTGGGGAGTGTAAAATTTTTGTAAAATTACAATCTAATTTTTTATGGAACCCAGAGAGCACGTAGAAGATCTTCATTAAATTTCATAATTTTTGATTTTTTCTAGCCGCCTCAAAACAATTTTGAGATTTCGTATCAGTTTAATTAATCATTAAATATGAAAAATTTATTTACCGAACGACCAGTGGGATTGTTCAAGAAAATTATGGAGTTTAACGTGTTCGAATTTCATAAATTTTGGAAAAAATTTAAAGCCTCCAAAACGATTTTACAAACGTAATTAAATTAAACTGGAACCAGCAATATGGTATTATTACTAACGGGCCGACCGATTCTCCGCGACCCTACGGGCGCGTCCGATGTCGGATAGGGTGATTTTGGTACCAAACAGACGGCCTCGACGACGACGAGTATTATGGCTATAGTCGACGCCGGCCTCCATGTGCCGATCGTCCGGTGCCCATGATGTATGCTCTAATTTTGAAAACCCTTAATTTGAATTTATTCCTTATTTTGGTTTCCTAAAATTATGGGACTAGTTATATTTCGTTTTTATTGATTATTTGTCATTTTAATCAACTAATTAATTGTACTACTGATGGACGACAATTAATTAATTTCCTTTTATATTATATCTTTTTTAAATTAATTTGGGGTGCTTATATAACAATTATGCACAATTTCAATTACTTAATGTATTTTAGAATATATTTATGATGAATATTTTTCTATAATATGTATACGGCACAATTATCGTAATACTATTAATTGACATGCTGTATTTATAATCGAGTTTATATTAATTAATTTTAATGCGTAATTACACGGATTAATTAATTTGATAATTACAAACATGCATTTTCCAATGCCATTTAAAATATTTATTAAGTTCATTTATGTGATTTAATAAAAGTGCCTATATTTTCAGAATTAAGGACGAATGGTGTACATGATACGGCCCATTTATTTATTTTTCTATTCATGGAACCGTAATGTCAGAATGACCTTCTCCGAGTCATATTTCAGATTTATTTATTTACTGCTTACCTGCACAAGCTCGCAAGTCGCCTAAGACGTGGGTTAGTATATAAATATCGTATCAGCGAAGATATCAAGATCATTTCACCAAGTGGGCGATATCAGCGGACTCGTGACGTGATCCGTATACAAGATACAAGAATTAGGACTTATGTTAGTATTTGATAAATACTTGCACAGGGTTCTCAGGGGCCATATCGCATATCTCTGAATGCATTACTTGTTTTATTTTTCATGTCGTACGTGACGCTGGACATGTGTTGCATGCATTTGTGCAAATGAAAACAAAGTAATAATAATCTCACCACCAAAATTTAAGCAAGATCGTCAATTTAAAGTTGTGCAATCAACTCCGCATCAATCAGCAATAAATCGCGATGGCGGCGCATACAATGTTGCATTTCCGATAGACAAATGGATCATGTCAGCGATTTCCCACTAACGCCAAGGGCTTTTCATTTATCAATCCAAGTAACACTTTGGCTTTAATTGCACGCTTAACCGGTTTTGAGATATTAAATGCTCGGGTAGCATCCCCGTAAGAGATGCTATAAATACAAGAGTTATGTAGTTTACATAATTGGTTGACAACCTACTATTATAACCGGATTCAAATGTAAAGAAAGGCTACGCTTGAATTTAAGTGTAATAGGTCTGATACTAATATATTTCGTGAGATTCAAGTATTAGTATTTACTTACAATTTATTTGTAAGTGTTTTTAGCATGATAGTTTACCGAGTCTGTTATTTTATTTACTTATTCTTGTAGAATTAATATATAATTAATTATCAAGCAATTCCCTGTAATCCTGCTCAAACTACATTAACTCGACGTACGACACAAGAAATTTTGGAGACGGCCTCGCGAAATAAGGTCATTTCAAGTTGTACGGGATTGAATACGCCTTTGTATAAAGAAATCTTTATAACACCTTTCCCCGGGACACCGACGGTATCGCCGAAGAAATACGAGTCAGACATAAAGAAGCGACTTCTAAACGCAGTTGTCTTATGCTTACTCGGACGGTTCAAGTTTCGTGCTCGTATGACGAGTATCACGAGGGCGACATTTATCGAAGCTCTTGAGTGAATCGGCGAGGGGGCGAATATGAGAAATACCAAACTTTTCGCGCTCCCCTTATCGACCATACCATACTCGATCAAGACTGGTAACGGATCCGCCGTCGTGCGCATCCTTCCGGACGCCAGATAAGCTCCCAAGCAGTTCTTTATCACGAGATCCGCTTAATGATATGTCTAAGTATATCAAAGGCTATAAGCAGTAATAAAGGCCCATCAAGTTCTACGAGATTCATAAACAACAACCATCACGATGCTAATGAGTTTGGATATGAATAAAGAGGTCTTCCGCTTCTAATCACAAGTGTTCTAAATGCAAACCCATCGGAAAGTCGTCTGCAGGAATTCAATCGAGAGAAAATGGTTTAATAAACACCGTTTCAAAAGGTGCGTATGTTATCGGCTCAGACAACTTCAATCCTACTGCGGCGCTAGACACCGGTTGTAGTTCTATATTTGTCGAATATGCGTGAACTCAAGTCAAGTAGTAAGACTCGAAAAGAGGGAAACTGACTGCTACAAGGAATGGGCGCCAAGGTCAGCGAATTCTCATAAAGAGGGATCCATTAGTTTAAATTTGCCCACTGCCTTGTTTTGAACTTCTATCTCCTATTATGTACCGCAATTGGCAGAATATTATTTCTATTTCTCGCTTTTGAATAATGACGTTTTCATTTCTCAATAGATCCCGATGGACTAGGGATCACCGTGAACGGGATAAAAGATTCGTACCGCCCTTCAAAAATGGTTCATACGTTTTAGACACGCATTAACGAGTCATATAACATAAACTTAAACGAATGCTCAACGACTTAAACCAAACATACCTATGGCATCAGACTCAGTCATTAACGGCGTAGAACCGAATCAACAAACCTACTCCAGCGGAATACTTGCTGTTTCGATTATGAATCATACGATAAGCGCGAAGTCTTGCCTTCGGGCAAAATGACCAAAATGCCTTTCACCGCTTAAATGAAAGCGGCGTTGATTTATCGGGGATCATACACATCGACGTATGGACAATGAACACATCCAGCAGAGGTTATAACTACTTCATTACATTTATCGATGACTACAAGAGATACGGTTTTGTGTATCCGATGACACAAACACGAGTCCTTTCAGAAATTCAAGGAGTTCCAAAATGGCATAAAACCAATTTAACAAGATAATAAAGATTCTCCTGGCCCGAGAGAGGCGTGGAGAATATTTCCGAGTCACGAGTTCAATACTCATCTTGTAGAGCTATCACACAACTCACTCCACAGAACGCCACAAAGATAATGGCGTGTCCTAAAGGAGCAAATCAACCCTTCTGACATTGTGTCTCGATCTACGATGACCTCTATCCATCTACTCAAAGCACTCTGGGGATATGCACTCTGCTGCACTTACCTTAAACGTATGTCCAACCAAGTCAAATAGATAAAACCTCTTAACCGTGGTTCGTGAAGATTCCAAGTCGTTTTCTGAAAGATCGCCTGCCTTATGTTAAAGAGATTAACAAAAGATAAACTTGCCCCAAATCGATAAATGCTATTTCATAGATATCCAAGTGAAACAGTTGGTTACTACTTCACCAAGTAGAGGAACAAATCTCATTACAGAACAATGCGAGTATTCCTTGAAAAGAATATCCTGGCCCGTATGACTGTAAGAATGTGTGTTCATCTCTGAAATTGCCGACGGTCAATATCGATGCATCTAATGCAAGAGGCATCTCGACACACCACAAGAATTGAACCTTCTTTCATAGAAGACCCAGCTCTTGATCCACAGAAGTCGCTGGTTAACCAACCCTGTGAGACTCAATGTGGACGCCACGAACCAGAGCTACTGCGCGCGGTTTCTTCATCATTGAAAGTGATCAGCCCACTTACAAAGAAGCAACGTATCGCTAGTGATGTCAATAAATGGCAAATAGCCATGCACCGGGAGATGGATTCTATGTACCAAACGAGGATCGATCCTTGTCGATTTACCAAAACGGGGTCAGCCTTATCAACGAAACGGGCATTTAAGCAGTTAAACACGATAAAGACGAAACGCTGATGTTTTCAAAGTTGTTTTGTAGCGAAGGTTTCAAACAAGTTCAATGGAGTGGACCAGACGAAACCTACTCGCTGGCTACAACTATCCGGATAATCTTTAGCTATCATTGCATTTCATGATAAATATGGCAAATGGACGAAAGACCGCTTCGAATGGAAATTTAGAGGAAGATGTGTACATGGTACAACCTCCAAAGTTTTACATGTCCTAAAGATCTAAGAAGGTATGCAAGCCGCAAAAGTCCATTTATGGTCTTGCAAGCAGTATCCTCATGGAATTTTTACGCTGATTTAATCAATCAAAGAAGCCTGCTTCATCAAGAACGAAGAAGAATCTTGTGTATACAAAGAAGGTGTGGGAGTTATGTATCATTCATAGTCCTCGTATGTCGGCGACATACTTAATAATGGGAAACAATCTAGTTACAAACTCGCCAAGTGATCGGGTCAGCAAATATTTCAACGGCGATTCTAGCGGCGACAATATATATACTGAATAAAGATCCACCGGACGAGCCAGAGGTCGATCGACTTTGTCGATACTTATGTGAATAAGGTAAAGGTTCAACATGAGTAATTCCAGCGGTAATCTCCCTACGTAGTATTAATGAGTTCAATCTCACAGAAGACAAATGGCCCACGCTGGGCTGAAGGAATAGTAACGGGCGACATACCTTACGCTCGCCATGCGGATCCATCATGGGCGCTATGTCAGGCACTCAGACCCGATGTGTCTTATGCACTAAGTGTAACCAAGATACCAAGCTAATCCAAAGCGAAAGCCCACCGGATTGCAGCTGTTGCATCTGGCATCCGAGAGAACTAAAGATGCTTGCATACGCGAGATGCAGGAGTTAAAGGACAGGTACACCAATGCCAGCTTTCAAACTGATGAGACGACTATCGCTCCTGGGCCTCGGGGTACGTGATTGCCTCAAATCTGGTGAGCAGTGATTCGAGGAGTTCCAAATGTAGCATCATGTTTCATTCTACCACGTAATCTGAGTATACCGCAACAGTCTCTGCCGCTTAAAGAAGCATGTTGATAAAGAAGCTCGCGGACTCGAACTCGTGCGGTAATTTCCAAGATTGCGACTAAAGGAGTTGCCAGGATAATACGGGGTACTGCCAGTGAACCCCGAGCACATCACAAATCTAAGCACGTATTTAGAAAGATTACCCGATTAGAGATATGCTTCGATGTAGGATGCCAAAGTACGTGTGAAAAGAGAAACAGAGGCTAATTCTGCCGAATTTCTTTACTAAACCACTAAGTCGCAAAGATGACGGAAGACGCAGCTTTAACATAAATTTTGCATGTATGTCGCAGCCGGTGTTAGGTTGTGAGTCAAGATGTATCTATTTGTTATGTGAACAAATATTTGAATATTATTGCTTCTATATTTTAATATATTTGCTCATGTATGACTATATATGTTTCAATTTACATATAATATACATGTAGTATATCCGATGCAGCTGAAAGGTTAAATCCCTGTGTTGGGGTCTAA
The DNA here is from genome assembly GCA_019722365.1 of Lithospermum erythrorhizon. Taxonomy (NCBI): domain Eukaryota; kingdom Viridiplantae; phylum Streptophyta; class Magnoliopsida; order Boraginales; family Boraginaceae; genus Lithospermum; species Lithospermum erythrorhizon. The sequence goes on along the minus strand of JADFUC010002075.1, from coordinate 155,564 downwards.
TATGCTTTCTGTAGAGGTAATACGAACTGCTAATTACACCTTCAAGCCTAAACATAGGATACCTAAAAGGCCTGGGTCGACACGATATTAGTAATATGACAAAGATCATACGACTAACACGGTGTTTCGATACGATCAAGACTGATCACGCTACCTCACAGGACTGATCAATACCGGCCGTCGTCCGCGACCGGGGAGCCTGTACGACCGAAACGAATTCATAGAAGATACGTATATCCTCAGGTCCTATGACATTTGTTTAGAATTTTAGGTTCACAATTCTGTGACCTACGTATATATAACTATCCGCCAAGTATACAAGCTCAGATTGACTATTTACCTCAAACGCCCCGCCTTAAGCCGGGATTATAACGGCATATGTCAAGTCACACAAATGGAAGATAAATGATAGATGTCGATATATCGGGAGGGATTTGTCCGTCTCGATATACAAGGAACATCTCAGCCTCTCACATTGGTAATGATTGCTTACGGACGCCATAAATGCTTATTCAGCTTCATACTTGAGTAAAGAAAGCTTGGCATGCTTCTACACACACTTCTTATGGTTAAATTTACGACTGTAGATCGCTGATAAAGGAATCAGAAGATAATCGCCCGCGGTGTCGGGGAGCTATTGGAAATCAACGGTAATCACTGTTCCATTTTATTATGCCCATCGCGACAATTGCGTAGGGCAATTCATTTACCAAATTGGGTTAAACGTGATTACTTCCTAACTTAGTGTTCAACTTAGTAATCAGATACTAGCTGGTTCTCATGATACCTAAGTGGCCATGCAGCTTATCATAGATCTTTACTCATTAATCGTTATAATAATAAGAATGTCAATTATTATTATTTTACAACTTACTATTATCTCGAGCTTCAGAAGCGTCACACATTATTGCCAAATGATTTAGCTATATTTCATGTAATGAATAAGTAGAACTATATAATCGGTAGAAATGTATTTCTCATCATAAGCGGTTCTACATTTATGTGTAATATCGATTGAACAAATAGAATCAATTAAATAGTTATTTAATCGTTCGAAAGTAATTTTAGTATTTATCGATAACTTGAAAGATTATCGATATCAATTCACATTATTTAATTAGCTTAATTCAAATAGTTCAATCCTCATTAGCAACTCATTAGTGTCTAAATCTAACTAATAGAGTTAACGAGTCAAGCTAATACTTAACGGGAGTTGCTTATCGGGCTCTGCTTTTTAACCTAGCCCTATATAAGCAAACTTTAGGTTTTTCATCATAAGTTTTGTAAAACTTTTCACCCAAAAAACCCTAAGAAATTTCACGAAATTCCTCCCAAGAATTTCAGTTTTTCTCGGTTTGTTTCATCCTTGCTTACTAAAGATGATTAGTTCTGATTCAACTCTCCTGGTGTGGACTAACTAGAGATATCATACGATTGATATTACAACAAGTGAGCCGAAGGGAAGTCAAATTCACGCTGCGACTCAAGCCGCTATGGATTTTGGTGGAATTTAATTCACAGACCGTAGTTCTCTATTCATATTTAATTATATGTTTTTTTTTATATAAATAATGTAGTACGCACTTTAAGATCTCTGGAACTATGGATTTGTATTTATACTCATATATCCATATAGTAATTTTCTTTCATTTATCGATTGTAAATACTAGTATAGTTATTCTATTATCTGATCATAGAATATTATTTATGACATGAAGACTTAGTTGTTTTGCTTTTATGTATTTTCTATTGTAGTTCACTATGAGTCCCTTTTCTCCGATGAGTGCTGATCGACTGGAAATGATCTGCGGCTTAACGACTATTATAACTTTAACATATGGTCAGATATTTTGAGGAAGGTTCTAGTCAATGAACAGACCGAATACGTGATACTTAACGAGTTCTCGACGGCTCCGCGGTTCGCATCCCGAATAAGCATAAAGTGTATTATGGTGAGTATTTGACTCTTGCAAGGGAGGTTAAGATCATGCTATTTCGATGTCAGACACTCAAGGTCAATTGCCAGCGATGTCGAGTGGCTCTGATCTATGCTCACAGATTCTCCTTCATGTAGAAGTCAAAAGGACAGACGTAAAGTTGTGGAGAATCAATACGGAGATGACGAGATCGACTGAAGCTAATTCTATTTTGAATCCTAATCTTCTCCGAAATTGAGTTTAGATACTCACTGCGAGTACTTATCCATATAAGTGAACAAATATTTTTATCAGGCCAATAGATACGAAATGAAGAAAGCCAGTTTCGATTTACGTGATGAGCATAGACGGTAGTGAGATGCCTTCGAGATTTCTCCGACCTTGCGCTTTGGTTACAAACTGCAAGGGAAGAGACAAAAGAAAGCAGAGATAGGTAGATGGCTCAAGTGGTTTCCATAACTTCTATGGTCGACGGACGCCGTGAGGGAATGTTACAGAGGTCTCCACCAGACCCGACACTCGGAGCACGCATCACGCATCCGCCCCTCGGTGCACAATCACATTCCGACTCGAGATACTTCATTTTTCTCCATACGAGCAACGTTGTTGACATTAATCGCTATACCTATTTTTTGAAATGTACAGTCGGTCGAAGATTGCTCGAGACGTGCATGGCACGCCCGAGCGCATTTGCATTTGGCCAATTGCATTTACCTCAGCTATCTGCTTTTTATTTAGACTACTGTTTTTATGACACATAATATTCAGTTAGCATTCTTTCGATAGAACGACGCTTATATTTATGTTTTGTACATAAATAATTTTATTTATGCTTTGAGGTTAATTTAATTTGTTGTTTGTCAATCCCTACATAAAGATTGAAAACGATATTATATCTCCATTACAAAGCAATTAACAAAATATCATAATATAATACCATAAGAATCTGGCAAGATGACTTGAAATCTCATCTCCTAACCTTGATATGAATTGTAAATGTATAATCACATGAACGAAGATCATATGTATAATTTTTAATCATATTTTGAATAACATGATTCAAATATCAATAACACTTAAAATTGACAATCGGACAATCATCCATTAACATCAACTAAATTTCTATAGCAAGATATTTATTAAAAAGTTTCATAAATAGAAAGATGAATAAGAATCCATAAATAGAAGCACTCTCACTTTTTTGTTTATAAGAGATAACTTAGTAAAATATAAACGATATATATTTTACCATCGTATTTTAAATACAAGAAGATTATTTGAATAGTTCAAATGATAGAGAGTCAGCTTAAATAAACGTTAAAATTCTTTAAACTCAAGAAAGAAGTATAGCCATTGATGAACTAGATTCATCTACTGCCTCAATTACATATTCTCCTCAGCCCAGCTCACATACTAAACAAATGTATATTCAACTAATCAACATCAATACATCACATACAGATCTAACATGGAACTGTTCCATTTTAGTCAAGTTCAAGATCTTTTAAAAACGTTCACCCAAGTCAAATATTTGATAAATTATACATTCAACTTCAACTTGTTGTTATCAAGTAAATGGTAATCCCAATAGTGACGCTTAAGGATACAAACTACTTAATGAATAATGAGACTTAGGATTTGTAGAATCCGGAGATAGTTTAAATATTCGAAATACATATTTGGATATTGACAGATTTACTTCAAGATAACTAGTTTATCAAGGAATAGATAACTATCAAAACAAAAATAATTAATTAAATGGAAATATCCACGTTATTCGACTTGCTCTAGACAAATTCTCATTAATCATAAATACATTTAGATTATCCGGATCTGCAATAGTTGAAATATATGCACAAGTTAATTTAATCAGCTCAATCAAGCTAATTATTAATCTAAAATAGATTCTTGCATGTATGCCAGCATACAAATGGGAGCCTACTCTAGCATATGCAAATTAGTACGTGAAAGACATACTAATAATAGAATAACACAATCGGATTGCATGAAGTTTCTCTATAAAGACGTGACGTGTTCGACCTTCGAATTCATAAAGATCCGATCAAATCAACTCAATAAGTTGAGTTATGCTTATGTTAATAAGGCATTGAACCGGGATCCAAACTGAATACCTTAGAAAAAAAATCTTTCCAAGAGATGTAACTTTTTTCCACATTATAAAGTTGTTTAAGTGGAAAGAAAAGCAATAAAATGAAAGAAGATCACATTTGTATCAGTAATCTAAAGTAACAGAGACGTCGTCGATCTCAGTTGGATTAAAATGAACTGATAAACATAGTTGTGAAGGTCTTGTTCAAGTAACAAATATAACACAACAAATGACTGCAGAACATAGGAACTGAGTACAGTTACAACTTGAGAAATTGTGAATAAGAAGCAAGACGAATTATAACACTAATAAGTGATCTTGAAAGTTGTCTAATTCGTGTCAAGGATAAAGATGGTTATCTCTACAGCTTATTGTGCCTGAGAATCAATATCCTATCAAGTTAACCCGAACATATACCGTAGAGTGATACTTCATTCAATAATTGAATATAGAAGTACGCGTGTACATAGGCTTGAGAAGTCAAAGAACAACATTCAACTGGATACCCAGCTAATCAACCACACTGACATAAGCATGCTAAGAAGAAGTAATTTTTTTCTCTCTGATGCCTGGTGTTGGCTGCTAGATTTAGCTGGGAGCTAATACTGCCTAAATGTCATAAACGACTATCAGGATGGGTAATTCTATTGAATACGAAGCCTAAGTTCACATCACTATTACGTGATAACGACAGTATATGTAAAATATACACACTTTGCTACTATAAGTAACGAACTTTTAGATTCCACCGGCAATCTATGTAATTCTGGAGAGGTCTTTGGATACATGATCCAAACAAGAAAACCTCTAACAAGCCAAGAAAATAACGGTATTTTGCCTGCCCCTAGTTAGGTTTTCACCGATTGAATCAACACCAACGATTAGTATGTGCTTGATTGTGTTGATCAATTTTTTGGATCAAAAGCAGTACGGATACTCTAATCAATCAAGTACGGGTTTACGAGTTTGAACCTATTTCAAGTCATAGTAATCGACCACATGACCATTTCACATTACATAGCCCGAGAGTTCAATGGAACTCAATCATTATAATGGCGTAGCATCGACTATGTGGCCGTTGATTCATAATATGACCATATCATAACATCATGCTAATACATAACCATTTCAATATCACTAAATATCTACCACACTTCTATAATTTGTCAATACATATCTCATCATTTAACATCTTCGTGTCCCCATTTTTTTTCATATATTACTATCAATCATGACTTCAAAGTACAATCGACCATCAACATATTCCTGATACATATGCTATTGTTTCAAGCTACTACCATCATGTAATCATCAAATTGTCATCATACTCTATCAAACATACTCAATATCTCTCATACAACCATACATTATACGATAATATACGACAATATCTAATTTATATAACCCATCTTATGATAATGTTAATATCACTCTTATTATTAACTTCATATCATCGTATCTCACAACTCAATATCATATCAACTTTCATAATCTTAAGACATTCTATTATCATGTTATGTTGACATAACCTCATAAATATCAACATCCTATATTAACATCAATATCAATGGCCGTATTCTCTAGAATCAACTGCTCCATAGATCACCGGTATTCACAAATCAACGGTTTATGTTCTGTGGCCTGTTGTAATCAACGCCCTATAGTCCGGTATTCAATGGAATCAACGGCCAAGGAGTTCGTGAACTCTATTCTAAGTAATGTCCTCCCGCAGTGCTGAAAGCGTGGTCCTATCCACTCTGTGTAGGTAATGCCTAGTTATATTTGTCGTCTGTTGTCAAGCGTAGAAAGCAACAAACAAGCTTCCTCCTCAAGCAGTTGTGGTGTATTCCCCTTCTACTCAAGCGTAGACAGTGGTAGCTTGTATTTCATTGGGTCCTCGTCATTGAGTAGAAGCAACGAGTTTATTTGTTTTTTTCCTCTATTAGCGGCGTAGACTCCAATAGTGGGCCTACAGAGTTATTGTCAGTTTACGTGGATGTATCGAGCTATTTGATATTATAAAGGTTATCTAATATTATTGAATTATTTTGTAAGTTGATCGTATTAAATGGTTTAGAGATATTAAATTAAGATCATAAGGGAGGCCGAATTATGATAATTTAATAATTACGATAAAATATAATGAAAGTAATTATCATTTAATTAATTATATTGTTTATATATAAAATATCGAATGAATGTTATAGCGAGTATTCATGAGCTTTCACAAGCTCACTCTTCTATTTTGTGGACCCTGTTGTTTAATATTGTTTAGTAAAACAAGATTAAACATCAATCGTGGCGACGAGTCAAGTAAATCATGATTTGAGATTCGATGGCTAGGATATCCTCAACGGTTTTCAAAGCAGTAATTTCACATACTAACGATTAAGAAAATGTGTTATATATGATTTGTAATGATCGATGAAATTGTGAAGTGTACTATTTGTTATTGTCATGTATCACCATCTCTGCGGCATAGTCACGTTGTATTTTTCCTTCTTCATTCTTTTGGTCCGTGCCAGCGCGACTCTACGTTCATGTTTCCGGCGAATCCTAACTCCTCGTATGGCCGATTGGGGGCGGGTCGTTATATCTCGGGATTGTGATCCGATAAGTTTAGAACCGATTAAATACGCAAAAGAACTCTACATTAGGGTCAGCAAATAAAAAGAAATATGTCGAGTAAGAAATTTGTGAGTTGTATTGAAGTTATACATACATTTGGGGTGGACTAACTGCAAGTCAAGACCTTTTTCGAAGGCCGATACAAGAACAATGGTTTTAACGATCGCAAACGGTGTCAAGCCATGAGGTCGCTTTGAGGTTTACTAAAATGTGAAATTTCTCCGAAATAAAAAGAATTTGCAATACCAGATTTTAGTCAGCATTTTGTCAAGCCATGGAAACAAGCATTGAGGCCGTCGATTATTCGGCGCGATTTTTCGTAATTTTGTGTTCCTGAATATTCCTACTGAAGTATGCCTTGAATATAAATAGATAGCTATTTGCTATGAGTTGATTATCACAAAACACAATGTAGACAATAATCATCATTGAAGAATATTAGGCTTTAATATTCTCAAGCAACTTGCAGTTTTATCTGTTTCGGGTAGGCTTGTTGTTTAGATTTTCGGTGATAAAGAAAATACCAACCGATAGATTCTACCTAGTAGTAGGGCTTCAGAATAATCTTCTTGGTTATAGTGGAATCGCCAGCTGAAGAATACGACGTATTCTACATCGACTTTTAGAAACCCAGATAAAATCAAGTGTCTATTTAATTTCAAGACTTTAAATTTCGGCCGTTTTACTGACGCTTGAAAACTCCTCAGAAATGATTTAGGGTTCTTAAATTCTAACACCAACCGATTGCTTGCGGACAATATCAAGACATACCCAGTACCAAACCACGCATTACACGATAAAATCCAAGCATGTTTTCAGAAGATATCGCTTATTAAAAAACCTGTATGATAAGGGTGCTATTAAAGAATGTAAGGTGTTATCAAATGAAAATGTGGCCGACCCCTTTATTAAATCACTTCCTCAATGAAAGCATGATAAGAACTGCATCCAACATCTGCCTTGTGCACATGTCTAATAAAGCAGAGGCAACCGTAGCCGAAGGAAACAAATCTTTCAAGCTTCAGAAATGTAAGATAATAACCGCTCCCTAGTTAAAGTCTAGTCAGATTGACGCAACAAACACTAAGGTTCCGCTTTGATCGCGGATTTGGATTTCAGTGATGTAAATTAAAAATCCATCGCTTGGAAAAATCAACCATCTGGAGGAGTGATTTAAAGGAATGGATTTAAATCAATTGTCATAAATGTCATTTTTGACAAATTTCGTCCGAATTTAAATCCTATGTTTGACAAATTTAGACATGGAAATTCATTTTTGACAATTTCGGCCGAAACATCATTTTTGACAAATTTCAACCAGAAACTTCATTTTTGACAAAATATGTTTACGGGTCGAAGCGGACCAAAAATATGGTCCCTGGTCGAATGGGGCGAAATATGCCCTAGTCGAACCGACAAAAAATACGTCGGTGGTCAAAACTGACGATATGCTCTGAGTCAAAACGGCCGAAAAATATGTTCTATCTAAAACAGCCGAAAAATAAAGCGTCTCCTGCCGAAATAGACTTAAATACGACGTTAGCCTTAACAAAAGTAAAATATGGTCTCTCGGCCTAAAATACGCGAAAATACGTCCCCATGGCTTAAACAAGGTAAAGTATGTCCCTCGGTAAACGGGTGAAAATATGGTTTCGGCTCTAAACGCGAAAATATGGTTCCGGTCAAACAGTGTCAAAATATGTTCCCCGGTCTAAACGAAATAAAAACGCGTAGATTGACCGAAACGAGGAAAATATGTTCTCGGTTTTAAACAACCTCGGGGGCCGACTCATGTCAAATTTTTTCGAAATATGCCCCAAGCCTTGAACCTGCCTCAGCCCCCACCATGCTCCTGGTCTGGTATTCGGCCCGAGTCCGATTCGAGGTCGCCATCACTGCAATAAACTAGTATTACCGCTATGGTGCTGATGATTTAAACGACACGCTGCTTTTGAACGACAACCACCAATTTTGTTGGGCGAAAATCCATTCATAAATGAGTGGATTTAAAATCCATTGATTTTGTGAAGTATCCAAACAACACCTATGAATTTGAACTACGGATTTATAATTCACTCCCCTAAATCCCTCAATCCAAACATGCCCTAAATGATTAGTATGTGGATTGACTTTTTATCATTTTTCATGGATAAGAGGAGCTTGTTAAGTCTAGTCAAACACATGGGTTTACCGTTGTTGCGAATGAACCGTAGTACTGGAATGACCACCGTAAAATATAAAAGATAATATATTTATGTCCTAATAGTTTCAAATAGAGCGGTTACAATTAAGAAATTCTTAGAGATATGTACATAACAGTCTTCTGCTAATGTACTTTGACTGTGTTCAAATGTCTATCGGAACTAGAGAATTTAGTAAACATATATTCGATATACTTAGAAATATAGTACGTAAATAATAAATTATTTACTTTGTATGTAATATGCATCGTATTTTACTGTTTAATAATTTACAATATTTTCATTTTTAAAAACCTTGCAAGTTTTGGATTTCTATGATTTTAATTCAGGAAGACAATGTTAGCCATAAAATTATCTTTAATAATTTGTAGAAAACATATTAACTATCAAGAAAAAAAAAAACTAAACGTACTACCTAAAATCAGAAACAACTACAAATTATCTAAGACTACTAGCGGTAAGTGATTTAGACTGGAATAGATTTTCCTAATCTAACTTGTAATAAAAAAATCAATAGTGATTCACTGCATATTATCTCTCTTCCTAAAGTCAGAAGTTGGTTAATACTTACTTACTAGTGGCATATTCCTAACCTAATGTCCACATAGACTTTCTAACGTCTAATGAAGAAATGACGACGAATAACCTGGAAGAATCAAGATAGGTGGAATATGTAAACTTGTGAATATGATGTTATGAGTTTAATTTTACTATCAATACTTTTTCGTCATTACTTAATTTATTTAAGGGCTACTCCTACCGACGTTATTGCATTTATCAGATCATCCTCAAGCTTTATCCAAGCACTCGAAAAATAAATGGACTGCGAGTCCCAGAAAAAATTAAGAAATGAACGACAACGAATTTTTCAGATTATATTACACTCAATGTAAACTATTGTACAATATCAAAATATAATAAACTTGCTACAATTAGCAAGAACGTAACATTCCCAACAACCAAAGAAATTAAAAAGATCCGAAAAGACGAAGAACAAAAATGGCTGAGGTAGTTGTTAATATTGTAGTAGATCAACTTATGTCAGCTACAACAGAGTGGGTGGCAAATGAGATATCTCTGATTTATGGGGTTGAATATGAGCTAAATAACATGTCCGCAAAGATGCAAACAATTCAGAAAGTGATGGATGATGCAGAAAATAAAAGCATGAAGGAAGATAACATCAAACAAAAGCTAGAGAAACTTCAAGACATATCTTATGACATGGAGGATGTGATGGATGAATGGAACACTCGGGTTCAAAAACAAAAATTAGAAGATGGTGAGGAGAATATTAATGCTTCAAATGAGATGAGTCGTTCGTCTTCCACATCAAATTTTACTTGCTTGTCTTACAAACAATTTAATTGTTTTAGTACTACTATCAAACAAGTAGGTTGGCGACGTGATATAGCAATGAGAATAAGGGCTATAAATCAAAGAATGAACATGATATTTCTGGAGATTGAAAAGCTCAACTTAAGTTCAAAAGTAATGGGAAATAATGTCATCAACGAGGCAATTAATACTATTGATCGAACGACAACTTCGTCGATTGAGGAGTCACAAGTACATGGTCGAGATGTTGACAAGAAGTATCTCTTGGGCAAGTTGTTATTGCAAAGTAGTGATGAACAAAACATTACACATGTGATACCTATAGTGGGAGCTGGAGGTCTTGGCAAAACAACTCTTGCACAACTTTTGTATAATGATGAGAAAGTGAAAAATAAATTTGATAATAGAATATGGGTATGTGTCTCCAACCCATTTGATGAGGTTAAGGTTGCTCATGGTATCTTGGAAGGTATTAATGTAGATCATGAAAAAAAGACTCACTTGCAAACCTTACATGAATCCATCAAAGATTCATTGTCTGGGAAAAAGATCCTCCTAGTCCTTGATGATGTATGGGAGGAGGATTCCAAAAAATGGAAACGACTTCAACATTGTCTTAAGTTATGTGCCAAGGAAAGCAGAGTTGTTGTGATCTTCAAACCTACCGTGATTTCTAGTTTACATTGTTGGTTGTTGATCCGTCAAGAGGCTTTTCAAGGAAAACGTAAGGAAAAATATTATACTGAATTGGCAGAAATTGGGAAAAAAATTGCCAAATAAGTGTAAAGGCTTGCCCCTCGCAGCAAAAGTGTTAGGGGGCCTACTTCGAGCAAAAGACACTCTTGAAGAATGGAACCAAGTGTTAACTAGTGAAATTTGGGATTTGGAAAAAGTTGAAATAGAGCTTTTTCCACAACTCTTCTTAAGCTATAAGGAGTTGTCTCCATCATTAAAGCGTCGCTTCTCGTCTTGTGCCCTTTTCCCCAAAGATTACTCATTCGACGAAGAACAACTCATCTCTTTTTGGATGGCCCATATTCATCTTGATTCAAGGACCATAAAAGATAACATGATGCTAACGGTAACGGGACAAAGGTACATTAAGTTCCTCAAATCAGGAGCATTTTTGGAGGAGGAACATCTACATCGATTTGATGGAGTCAAGATGCACGATATAATGCACGAAGGCTGAGAATAATGAAATAAATATGAAGGCGCGCCATTTGTTTGCTCGTCAGGCAATGAACCTGACTTCATTTTGTGACGTTGGGAAACTGCGCACTTGTTATTTTGATCATATTACTGAAAATGTGACATTAGATCTTTTCAAACAGCTCAGGGTCGTCAGGGCTTTGTATTTGTCATATTGTGGCTTAGAAGAAGTACCCGAAGAAATAGGGAACTTGATACATCTAAGGACACTTGATTTGAGTTACAACCGGAGGCTACGTGGGCTGCCGGAAACTATTGGAGAATTGTATAACTTGCAATATCTTTTTCTTGAAGGAATTGAACTTCTTAGCAATGCATCATTGTTACCTAAATCTCTAGGTAAACTGATCAACCTTCAACGATTGAAACAATTCCTGGTCGAGATGGGAAAGTCCAATTTGGGTATGGTGAAGAATCTAAGCAACCTAGGGGGAGATTTGGATATTATGTTCAATAGTGCCTATTCTGATGAAGTTGATGCAGAGGATGCAAAACTTACAAGTAAGATACACATCACAGATTTATCTTTCAATTTCCATCATTTTGAGGTAACAAATGATGTGTTTGAAGCTCTTCAAGCACCTCAAAGTGTTCAACTTTTGTGTATAAGGAATTTTATTGGTAAAAGATTCCTACCCAACTGGTTAACTTCTCTTGGCAACCTCAGAGAACTACGTCTCTTTTATGCTACAGAAGCACTCTCAATTCCTCCCTTGGGGACACTACCATCTCTCGAAAAGCTCTACATAATGTACTTCTAAGCTCTACGATCCATCGGCCGAGAACTCCTGGGGATAGAATACAACAGCAACAACAAGCAAGTGGGTGTTGCTTTCCCCAAACTATTGATACTACAACTCTCCAGGTGCCCAAAGTTGCAAGAATGGGATGATATAGAAACCCGAGAGGCGAATATGATTACAGTGATGCCCAGACTCGAATCCCTTATAATTCATTCATGCAGCCAACTTCAAGCATTACCTCATACTCTCCTATGTAATACACCAAGCCTCAAGAAGCTGACTATTACCTCAACTAATCACTTGTTAAAGCAGAGTATACGTGAGGACCAACAACTTATGATGCACATTGAAGAAATATATCTTGATGAAACTCTAATCAACAACTAATCGATGAATATCAGGTACTCATTACAAATCAAGTATGTTTTACTACCTCCATACCTAAAACATCGTCCTGTTTATTTTTTCAACTGTCAAAATTAACGAACTTTTTTAACTTAATTACCACCCTCAACTTTGATTTAAATCAAGATTACCATATTAATCATAAAATATGTTTGAAAATAGTATATTTTGATATACTTTTCTTGAAATAAATTCAGCTGCTTAAAATTCAAAATTGAACGAGGTATAGGAAAGGAATGAGTATTAGTTTATTAAATTTGAACATTTATATGGTACGGACTACTTATGTTTCAGTGTCCAGCTTGAGTGATTCTCCATCAACAAGGCAATCAGCTCTTCAGAATAAAGACTTCCATTTCTTATGTTTCGGCTATTTTATGTTCTTATAATTGTTTCGGTTTCAACGAACACATTAAGATTATGTGCTTAAAATTCAATACTTTTTTTTTCAGTCATTGTAATAATTATCCTACAACTTTTGACACACATTTGATTAAATGGATTCGCGTTATCCTCTCAATATACTCCATTCATGATTGTTCGATTTTAAATTTTTAAAATTTACTCCGTATAAGAAATATTAGCTAATGTAAATGTAACTTACATGCAAAGGGGCCTTTGGGGCACTTAGGTGGTAAATTAAACAATTTGTCTCATATATGAACTCATTCATGTAAGCCAGATATCATAATTGTGTAGAACTATAAAGTATGTTAAACTTATGATAATTAAAGTCAGATATCTCTCAGCAATATGAACTTATGAAACGCTAACTAATTACAGTATCATTTTTTCTCAATTTTATCCTTGTTATTATAACTATTATGATTCGAAACCTCGACACTTCGATATTACAAGTAATATCATATGGTCCCTAGGAAGTAGAATTTGTGGTTAAACATAGCACTTATCATGAGTTAGCAAAAGAGCGGTAAGCCCAATTGTCAATAGAATTAAAATAGTGGACATGATTCTGACTTTTTCAGTGCGATAGTGACATGACATAACGTTTGATCGCCGATATTGACACGATATTGTGACTTTGGTCGATAATGGCAGCGATTTTCGAATTAAAATTTATGCGGTAGTTTGGAGGCCGAAGTGAAATAAATCGGCCTTCGGAGACCAAGTTACGTGCGGGTATTGGGGATCGGAGGTCTTGGCTGTTAACAAATTATTTTGAGACTATTATATGACAATTTAACTCTCCAGACAAATAGTTAATTTCCACACATATAGTGTCTCTGATAATTCTCAATACAATTATTCATGTATGTTAATTATGATGTTTTGATATGGAGGACTCCAACTTTTACTTTCAACCTTCCATGTCACTTCTCCTTTGAATCACATCTTGTTCCAATGAAATAGTTGACAAATTTGCATTCTAACACTATATATATATCCAATAATATTCTGGTATATGTTAATCAATTTTTCTTCATTTATCCCGATTACCCTGTGTATTGAATTGTATGTGTCTATCTATGCCTAAGAAACCATTGGTAATTGACCTATTCTTTCCCCAAAGATGTTTAAGCAATCTCCCTTTTTCTTTCTTTTAATTTTATGTTTAACTCAACAAGAAATTAAACATAGTTAATGATAATCAGCCCTAGCTCAAATACAGACCAACTAATCAGGACTCAAAGAGACATCTTAGTTCCACCAATATTAATTTAGTCCGGTCAACATGTGTATTGTAAGCATGACGGAACTTAGAAGGAATCAAGGAAAGTAGGGACAATCTCCATTATTTTTTTTGAAAATTTTAGAATTTATCATTTTAAATATAAGTAAATTTACATAAAACATAGTAATTGATCCCTCTTTAATAATGAAAAAAATTTATTTTAAATAGATTTAATATTTTTACCTTCTCAATTTTGATTCAAGATCTCATTACATGTCGTAAATTTTTATGGTAATTCAAATGAATTCATGCCACCCTCAAAGTAGATGCACAAGTTTCATCCCTACCATGAAGGGGACTAAATAAATTTTAAAAAAGTCATATAAGTTTGACAAAGGGGCAATTTATGCCTAGCATAAGGCCTCATTTGGCCAGCTAAGTCCCCTCCCCATTATTTGCTCCACATGCTCTCTTTACTCACCACATGACCCCTCTTTTATTTCCTCCACTTACTAAGTCACTATCTCATTAGTGTCACCCCTATAAAATACAATTCTTGATTTACAAGTCATTGCAACAAGCAGATCCAATGAAAAAGCCATCTGGTCTCAAAGTGAAAGTTTGCAAATTAAAGATCAAGATTGCAAGGAGATCAAATAGACTAAGGAAGAGTATATCATTGAGGATTTTTGTAGCTAAGGGTGATTGTTATAAGCCAATTATTAATCAGATTAAAACTTTAAAGCGTTTATTGAGACGCAGAGGGGGTCATCAGTCTACAAATGATGCTCTTCCTGTAATCCTTTTTTGATGTTTACTTTTTGGGTTCTGTTTTATTTCTTGGCATAATGTTTGCAACTTTGCATGCCTCATTCATAATTACATAATCATAAAGTGACTACAACATACTCATATTATACAGTCCCAGATTTCCATCTCCTTTTTGAATACTCATAAATTCATAAGCAATAATAGTAGTACTCGAATCGAACCAAACCAGAAATAATAGCATTGAGTAATAACATAACAAACCTGTAACTATCTAACCTATCTTCTATCAATTCAGTTAAATCTCTAATTTCTTCCTTCATAAAAGTCAACATTAAATTCAAAATCAACTTCTACGTCAAATGTTGACCACTATTAAGTTTAATTCTTCTACAAACCATCCCAAATCACATGTAGACAACCAAGAGTACACAACATAAGTTACAAAAGAATCCATACCTATACAAAGCATAAAATTTATGTTTGACCGAAAACGAAACAACCGAACAAACATAGCATTTCAGATATTCTATGATTAATAAGCTGCGGTAATAAACAGTTAGAAATGTGTAGATGAATGTAAGCTCGGCATGATGAAAAAAGAAAATCCAACAACTTCCTTACCAATTAAACTTCCAATTGCTCTTAGCTCTGTCAAAGTAGGTTGAAGTAGGGTAACAAATGGCTCTCCCAAATGTGATAAACCATCCGACAAGCTCCCATATATGATGCACACCCAGAGAATTGGAATAAAACAATGATTTCTCTACAACAAAACTGATCCAACGGTTTGCATGAATTAGTTGTAACTATTAAGCTGGGCCATAGTTCATTAAATTGCATTCATCTTGCCATTGAAACTGATCCAACGATTTGCATAAATGGCTACAACTATTGAACTTGGCCATAGCTCATTAAATGGAGTCCCCATATCTAGCAAAAAATAAAATAAAATGGTAATGGATGGAAATGGACGACGTCCATTGTGATGTGAGGGGGAAACTTTGCAATCTTTATGTATTGAGTTTTATTTATGACAATACTCAAGTTGGATGGATTATGTTTTTCAACTGTTTATACCCTTGGATTTACGGACACTTCATAAAATATGCCGATAACTGCTCCATGCTAAATACTCCGTATAACATAATGTTGACAAAATATGTGAGAATAAATCATCAAGAATGACACCGAAAGAATGATAATCAAGATTTAGAATATTATAAAATCCAGTTATAGATGGTTCCACTAGGAACACCACATTCGTTTAAGCTAGACGGACTAACCACAAGCGAGATAAAGAATGCAACTCACCCCTTGACCAAGTGAGCTAGTTTGGGACACGACTCGAGCTCAATAAAAGTAAGTGAGCCGCTAACTCGCCTCAAATTCGGCTCCAGGCCCCTTGGGTCACTTTGAGCGACACCAGTTAATAAGTGGGACGGACGGTAGTCGGTGGGTATTCGGTTCGAGGCCCTCAATTTAAATGTGGTAGTGGTGGGATTTGAGCCCAGGGCGCTTTATGGTGGAAGGTAAGCTGAGAGCAGACAGCCTCAAATTGATAATTTGTTAATATGTTTATAATAATAATCGAGTTATTTAGTTTGAATAATATATAAATAAAGAAAGTAGACTTCGATAATATAGTATCGGCTGAAATAATATAACATATTTCTAATTAAAAACTATTTGACATATTAATAGATAAGCTTAGATTTGGTATTATTTAATATATTATATTTATTTTGATATATTATCGCTTGAAAATAATTAAAATGATTACATTTAAATTACTAAAAGAGAAATATTCATGATAATATTCTCAAAATAATAATATTGTATTAGTTAACTTAGTTATGATTTAAGTTATTATTTAATCTTTGAATATTCTTGATGTATATGGATAGAGCGTAAATATTTACTCTGATGAATAATATATGAATAAAAAGCACGTTAGATAAATTGATATATTATTTAAATAATTGAAGACTTTATTATTTAATAAAAATTTATCGATGATAATATTTAATTATCGTATACAAAATATATTATTTAGCTGAAACTTTTGTCGATAAATTAAACATGGTACCATTTGAATTAAACATGTACACGTTTAGCACACAATTCTCAAAACTGTGATAAACGTGGTATCATTTGAATTAAACGTGGTACCGTTTAACCTGAGAAATTCTCGAAACTATGATAAGCATTAGTACCATTTTAGATTAACGTGGTTTTATGGCATTATTCAATTATGTTTGCATCGTTTTAGTATTAAATTGAGTTATAAATAAATGTTAAGAGTATGAACTTCTTGTCTAAGTATATGATAAAATGAAGGGTTTAGTATTATTTGATAGATTTTATCCTTGAAATTAATAAGTTTGATATTATTTGTTAGATTTTACTACAAATGACAACGAGGCATAGCGTAGTAGCTAATCTGGACCTTATTCAAATAATATATCGTAATACTGAAATAAGCTTTAGATTTGATATTATTTATATTATCCTTATTTGATATAATTCTTTTAATTATATGATAAAAGTTTTTAATTGAATATTCTTCAATGTACTAAATGTTAACATTAAACAAATTATATAATATGTTTTAAGTAAATTAAATGAATTTCTGTCTGATCTTTATTCTTTTGTTATATAGCAACAAATATTATTTATTTATCACGATATAGTATTTAGCTTCTTGAAAGCTTTTATCGATGATAGCATTTGAATTATAATATGCGGAAATAAGTTACATATTTAGCGTAAGCTAACAACAATCTGACATGCTCTTATTTAATTGGTAGAAGTTGGTTCGATTGATATTTGCGTACCGTTTGGAGGTTGAAGGTTGAGCTTAGCACTTTTTAGGCAATCCAGCCCGAATAGGGACAAATCTTATCTTATGGACGGCCCGATCAGGTTCGTTAGATTCATGAGCCGTCGAACGTGTGGCCAGGCGTGGATAGGCGTGTTTTGATCTCTTTTGCCATAAATATTATCCAGGATCGGCTCGACCAATCGAGGCCCATCGAATTGAACCGAGCAAGAGTCAAACGACTGGCTGACAAAACACTAATTGGGCTTTTAAAATTAAAAACATCTAATTGGGCTTTCTTTGTTTTAATATTTTCTTAATTAATTTCATTTGTTTTTTTTCTAACCCGTTTCTCTAGCGATCATGTCTCCCTCCTCTTATATATTATAATTTTATTATGTGGTGAAAAATGTATCAATTTATAATATTTTCAACCTATTATTAAAACTATTATTTAATAATAATCTTGATGTGTATCAATTAATTCTCTAAAGTTAATGTACAATTTTTTTTTTGTTTTGTTATTATAATTTTTTTATGTAGATTAAGCTTTGGGCTAATTGAAATCGGTGAAATTTTGTTATTGTAGGGAAGTTTGATTAATTAGGCAAGTTTGAATAATTAGGAAAATTTGAATAAGGAAGATGAGTGTGATTGGATTTGATATAGGAAATGAGAATTGTGTAATAGGTGTAGCGAAGCAAAGAGGGATAGATGTAGTATTGAATGATGAATCGAATCGAGAGACCCCGGGCATTGTGTCCTTTGGGGATAAGCAGAGGTTTATTGGTGTTGCTGGGGCAGCTTCCGCTACTATGAACCCTAAGTCGACGATTTCTCAGGTTAAGAGATTGATAGGGAGGATGTTTAGGGAGAGTAGTGTTCAGGATGATTTAAGGTTGTTGCCTTTTCAGACGTCTGAGGCCCCCGATGGTGGCATTTTGATTAATTTGCGGTATTTGGATGAGTGGCAGGCGTTTAAGCCTGTTCAGATATTGGCAATGTTGATTGGGCATTTGAAATATGTAGCGGAGAAGAGTCTAGGGGTGATGGTTTCGGATTGTGTGATTGGCGTGCCTAGCTATTTTACGGAGTTGCAAAGGCGTGAGTATTTGAGTGCTGCTGAGATAGCGGGATTGAAGCCGTTGAGATTGATGCATGATTGCACTGCTACTGCGTTAGGTTATGGGATTTATAAGAATGATTTTCAGTCTGGTGGAGCGACTAATGTTGTGTTTGTTGATGTTGGTCACTGTGATACGCAGGTGGCTGTTGTATCGTTTGAGCCGGGACATATGAAGATATTATCGCATGCTTTTGATAGTAATCTTGGAGGACGAGATTTTGATGAGGTTTTAGTCAGATACTTTGCAGGGCAATTCAAGGAGCAGTACAAAATCGATGTCTATAGTAGTCCTCGTGCTATTGTTAGGCTTAGGGCAGCATGCGAGAAATTGAAGAAAGTTTTGAGTGCAAATGCAGAGGCACCACTTAATATCGAGTGTTTGATGGATGAAAAGGATGTCAAAGGTTTTATCAAGAGAGATGATTTTGAGAAGTTATCTTCACAGCTGTTAGAGAGGATCACTATTCCTTGTCGTCAAGCAGTGCTGAGTTCCGGTCTAACTGTCGAAAAGATTCATACCATTGAGCTTGTTGGATCAGGCTCTCGTGTACCAGCTATGACTAAGGTTCTAAGTTCTCTTTTCAGTAAAGAGCCTAGTCGGACAATAAATGCCAGCGAGTGTGTTGCACGTGGCTGTGCTCTTCAATGTGCTATGCTCAGTCCAATATTCCGCGTCAGAGATTACGAGGTTGGTTTCTCTAGCTAATTGATGTTGCCCACTATCATTCACGATATTCTATTTGTTGCAGTATTTTAGTGCCTTTAGCATTTCTTAGTGAGGATTGAGTGGTATTGCTCATTGTGTGAATTGTTTATGTTTAATTGGAAACACATCCAGAAGACCAGATATTCTCAAAATTCTTTTGTTCATATAATTATTCATCTGATACTATATTTCCCAGTTTCATCTGGTCTTATCTACGAGTAAGTACGTTGCCATTTGAGGGGAATGGTTTTTAGTTGCTTGATAGATCATGATTGATTATATGTTAAAGCTATTCATAAGACAACTACTTAGTGAAATGATCAGAGTAAGACAAGAATACAAGTGTTGGGTTGAATATGACCGGAGTATAATTTTGGTCTTTGATTTTTATACTACATCAAGTGATAACCACACTCCACTTTTGGTATTAAATTAGATTTATACTCTTCATATTTATAAGTCCATAATTGTACTGTATATAACTTTCCATAAAGCAAAGGGAAAGGTAAAAATGAAAATTTGGAGTGTCGTTATCAATGGTTGAGTCAAATAATCAAAACCCATAATTTTTCCCTCATGTCTGCCAGTGCAGTCGATTCCTTGATATTTAGAAATTGTCTGGGTCAAGTATTACAGAATTCCTGGTCAATATATAACGATGACCTTTAGTATTAATTTCAAAAATCCATGTTTGTTTATGTCCTATATGAGTCATCATTTGCAGCTATGTAATAGGCATTAGGTTCTCCACTACACCAGCTCTTAGTATCATATTGTGGTAACTCGATGGTTGATCAAACTACACAATATGGTAACACTATTTAACCTCCATTATTTTGTTTCTAATTGCTTCGAACTTTACATATATAAAAAATGTAGATATTGAAACACTAAAGCTTCATCCAGATTCCAGAACACTATTTAGAAAAATGCCTTGAGAAAGAGAAGTTTTTACTTGCAGGTTTGAATCTGAGAAAGTTGGATATATATTTTATAATAGTTGAAAATTCGGGGCCTCTGTGGGTTTAATTATTGCTTAAGTCTGCTCGCTGCTTATTTATTTTCCAATTGTTAACACTGCAGTCTAATGGTTATGGTGGTAGGCATTTAATCTTTCTCGGTAATCAGTGTCTTTCATGTACAATTTTTGTTTTTCCTCAAATTAGACGTCCTTTCGAGTTGGTGTGGGTTTGCATGTTAATGTTTTCATCTATCCCATTATTCGGGTGGTAAATGAGGTATGGCTTATTGTACACAAAACATATAATGTTCGCTCATTAAAGTGAAGTTGGGTCCGCAGTAACTAATAGAGTGAATTTTTTAGCATCCGTTCAAGATGAAAATGTTACAAATATGAGATATAGAGTCACTGACCCAATACATCCAGATTACAATGAATGGTAGACTTCTATTTGAATTGCTTATCTTAAATTGTTCTTTTGTAAATATGAGACATGGTTATTTTGAACATGTAAAATTGTAAACTATCTTCACTCATTTAAACCAATTTCACATTATTTGAAGTTGTGTAAGTCATCAAATGCAAGAAGAAACCAATCAAGCATTCTCGATTTAGGATTTAATCTTTTTTCATAATAAGTGCTATTTAATATCGAAACTGAGTACCGTATGCTGTTTGGATTATATGAGTTTAATTAGGAAAATAAATTTTAAGTTTTTGTTTCTTTTTCTACATAAAGTGTAATATGAAACTAAGCTGACAAAGTATTGTAATTAGAGAAGGGATCTCTATAATGAGAAAAACATAAAAAATCTTTATGTTTTACTGCAATCCATTTTTCAAGAAATTGAGAATATATCATACAGTTGTATTGCGGAAAATTCAGATGAAAATGGAGAACGTACAAATTACTGTTCCAATTGCTTAACCTGGTTGTTTTGTCATTTGTCATTGAACCTAGATTTGGATTTCCAAACTTCATCTGTATATCATGTGGCCCGACTGTAGAGTATATCTTGTAGTTATTGTTTTGTTCAGCCTTTATGTCTTTGAATAGATTTGTTAATATCTTCAATTCCTTTTAAGATCGTTTTTTGTCTTTGGTACATGAAGATGTACAAGCTTTCATGTTTGAGCCTTTGAGGAGATATATATGAGAGGGTATGATGATACTGAATTGACCAAGATTGCATCTTGTGATAATCAGAGAACTTTCACATTGTTTATCGAATCCCCCTTTTGTTATATTCTAACAAATCTTTCATGAATCTGTCTGAATAGCTTTATTTCTTAGATTGGATTTAAATATTTATAGATATTTAAACACAAATAAATAAAAACACTAAATTGAGTATTCTATATAGTCACTTAGATTCCTGTTTTGCTCTCTCTGTCTCTAATAAATTATGTTTTATCCTAGTGTACAAAAATTAATTTGAAATGACCTTTACCATCTTATAGACTTATACTCAATTAGATATTTAAATCAGTACCTTAAAAGTTGTTTTGGTGTCGTAAAGATGCTTCCTTTTAAAAGAGAGAAGTAAAAAGAAGAAACATCGTGATACAAGCAATTTAGGTCTAAAACATTATCTATTTAGAGACAGAGGGAGTATATGTAATAAAATATAAGATTAATGGATACTTGGATTTGTTCTCAGAATTGATTTTCTTTATACTTTTCTAATTTGTATATCTTGTGTTTTGCAGGTTGAGGATTCATTTCCATATTCAATAGGATTTGCATTTCAAGAAGGTCCAGTCTGCTCACTGCCAAATGGAATGTTGTTTCCAAAAGGCCATCCTTTTCCAAGTATAAAGATGCTTACGTTGAACAGGGCCACTACATTCCATATGGAAGCCTATTACTCAAATGAGGATGAGCTGCCTCCTTGTTCGCCTACTAAAATCAGCAGGTTCACGGTATATACTTACTTATGAGGTTGTTTTAGCAATATATACAAATTCATGGTGATTGCAAATCTGAAATTTCTATTGAACTTTGTTGTAGTGTTTAACCTATCTTACATGAACTGGGAGCAACTGTTAGGTACTTGTAGTGCTGAATTATCTGATCTACCTATAGAACTAGTCTATATTACTCCACTCACTCAGTCAATAACCAATGGCTTGCTATAGGTTTCACAATAGTTTTGCCATGGGCACTACTTCTGTTCATAGCAAAATCAACCCTTTTCAACATGATACCGTATCTTTGTATAATTGGGAGTTTCACAGAGAAATCTTTCAATTAGTTGAATTGAACTATTGAGCTGTGAAAACGGCATCATAGTTTCCTTTCCTGTAAAGTGAGTAAAGTTTTTTTGCCTTCACTAAGAACATATTCATTTTATGTTGCTACTGTTATGTTCAGATCAAGTCGTCAATTGTCCTCTCTTCAGTTTGTACTCTTAAGCGTAGTAAGCAACTGATAACTCCAGAAATGCTGTTGTGGACCTTTTTTTTACTTATATATCTAGATACTAGTTTTTTGTTCACATTTAGAAATTAATATGTCATAATACCTTTTGATGCTTAACAGCGTAAGTGCTAAATTAATACGGAGTATATTGGTAATACATGCGGTGCCTCAGAAAGTATATAATGATTCTCCAAAAATATTAGGTTTCATAATTTAGAGGAGGTACTGTGAAATCATATTACTGGAAATGGCTCATTTAAGTTGGTTTTGTGGTAGGATTTATCATAATTCATTTGAGGCAATGTTAGCTAATTTTTTTTATGTACTAACTGTATAGGGTCTCCTTTGTTTCTTTATCCTCAATTCCAGATAGCAACTCCTTCATTACTGATACTATCTATTAAGTTATTCTATCTTCTTGTCTTGTGAATGTTCTTGATTGGATCTATTTGATGTGCGTTACTATATTCTAGATTGGCCCATTCCCAGCATCTCATGCAAAGAAGGTGAAGGTTAAAGTCAGAGTTCAGCTGAACCTTCATGGAATTATCACTGTAGAATCAGCTTCAGTAAGTGTTAAGTTAAAATATGTCCTTCGGAACATTGCATGTTTGTGTGTAAAAAATATGGTATGCCAATTTGACGAACCTTTCACATTCATTCAGGTAATTGAAGACCATGCTGATGATTCTCAAGTGAAGGACAATGCTGGCGTTTATTCTGAGGATATGGAGCTGCCCAACCATGATACTCCAAGCTCCGAGAATAGTGTGCATCCTGAACATTCATCCTCAGTTTTTGTATGTGAATTTATACTTTTATTATTTTTAATCTGAAGGATCTGTGATTTCTGTTTTAATGTGCCCTTTCACTTGTCTCCAACTAATAATGGTTGTTTACTATCATTATCATGCAAAGACGAAATATTATAGCAGTAGTCACAGTAATAGTTCACATTGACATGATAGTTTTTACTCCCTTTCTCCAACTTTACTTGTTACAGTTGTAGTTTATGGTCAAGCTAAATAACCCTTTATCAGTAATTGAATTACATGTTGTGATACAACAACAATAACCTCCCCAATACCTCTCTTTAGAGGCTCCCTCCTAAGCTGGGTAGAGGGTCGGATTGTACATAGAATTACCAATGTGGTAGCAGAGAGGCTGTTTTTGAATTGATCCTAACAGTTGATTTGTTTTGATCTGTTGCATTATATCTACTTCACAATAGATAAGAAGTGTAGGTACTGCAATGAATCGTTTTGATCTGTTGCATTATATCCAAGAGACATAGAATATAAATTCTTTGGCTCCATAGGTAACGGAAACTAGTTGATTCCAAATTGATTTGTTTTTTATATTTCAAATTTTATCTAGTTGCTGGAAACTACTTTCAAAACAATACCACATAATATAAATTTTACATTAAACACATGACATTATCATTACTAGTAATTTTGATTTCAAAAAAAAAATACTTCATATTCACTTTTGTACAAAATTTAAGAAAGTTAAATTTTCTCTAGTTTCAAATTACCTCTAATTCTTTGTTTCACAAATAGGACATTATATAGTAATTTTCTCAAAAGGAAAATGACTCTTGCATTTTGGGATGGGGCCAGTAGTAGTTTGACCAAGAACTGTACAACTTAAGAACCACTAAGGTTGGATGGAGGGAGAAGTTTATTTTTAAATCTTCTTGATGTGCCTAACTTTATCGATTGCTTTTGTCAATATAACTGGACCTATCTACAATCTCTAGAATATATAAAAGATAAATTTAATATGTGTTTCATGATCTCCTAAAGTTTGACTAATTTGATTTTATTCTCCAACACATGAAAGTAATTGGCCTTGCGGCTTCCAATTCTTGATCTTTCACATGACTGATTTTTTTTCTATCTTTAGTATCTTGTGGGGTTTTATTTTTCTTCTTTCTAAACTCATTCAGTTTATTAAATACTGTCTTCTAACATACAAGAAAACTTATACTTTCTTAATGCTAAGATGTACTATTCTATAATTATCTTAATCCAAATGCAGCAGGACAATTGAGTCCTGGTCAAGCTTATCTTTTCGTATTGTTAGTTTTAACAGTACTATAAGTTCTGTCTAGTACCAAAGAGTTCTCTGCCTCAGTTTTGATTTTTTGTGCTAATGTAGAAAGTACGTGTTGAGAGGGCCATGAGGAGCATTTCCTCCTCCATTAGAAAAATGTAGATGGGATTATTCGACTCCCCTTGCCCACTCACTTCATGCCCAATATAGCCTACTTGTGTTCAGGATTTCTGGATCTTCAACACCTATATTGGAACCTAAGCCATCTGTTTTACTCATGTTAATTACCTGCTCATTGATTCCATTATGTCTTGGCAGCGAAAGCCCAACAGGAGACTGGATATTCATATTACCGAAAATGTTAACGGAGCGTTGACTGCGGAAGAGTTCTTTCTGGCTAAAGAGAAGGAGCTTCAGTTGGTTCAGCAAGATGTTAACATGGAGCAAACTAAAGAACTGAAGAATTCTTTGGAATCTTATGTCTATGATACAAGAAATAAGGTATTCTGTTGATCTCTCTCTCGTCTCTCTCTCCACCCCAACCCAAAGACTTGAACCACCACAACCCCTCCACCTGCACACATAATTGAAAGGATGCAACGACACACATCTACGGTGATACTAATATCAGAAACAGTTCAATACTAAATCTGTTTACTGAAGCTTAGTTCCCTTTAATTTGACTGTCCAGGCAAATGTGATCTGCTTAATTTGAAAGTAATTTTGACAACATAGTTAAGGCAAGGTTTGAGTCAATCTTAAGCATGAGTTCAATGTTCAGGTCTATGAATTTTTGCTATCACTCGGCTCTTATTTTCTTATATTTTCTATTTCACTTGTCTTAACTCGTTTGGGTAGGATGATATCTGATCAGTTTTAGAAATAATTGAACGTCAAGGTCCATTTATAAGCCCACTAAGTGGGCTGAGGCTTGGTTTGATTCATGTCCATTTTATAGCATGCAGTACGAAGCAAAGTCAAAGAGAAATTTTCTATCGTATTCATGCTAGCCAGTTGATTATTCTCCAAACAATTGTGCTTATTCTACTAAACACTCTAACACCCTGAACATTACAATGTGGTCAGAAATGCAAACAACACTCTTTCATGCCTCCACCATTTTTAATTAACAGTAGAATCGATGGTCGGATACATGGAGGCTAGACTCCTTAAATATCCTGAATTGTGTAGATTCTATAGCTAATGATGAAGGCATTTGGACACAAATTATTCCCCAATTTGTAATTTAATTTTTGTATTAGTTGATCCCCTTGGATTGCATTTTTGTCATTAAGCCATGATGTGGGACTGACAAAAGCCTGTGAACAGCTTCTGAATACGTATCGGAGTTTTGTCTCTGATCCAGAACGGGAAAAAATCTCTGCTAACCTGCAACAAACAGAAGAGTGGCTTTATGATGATGGTTATGACGAGTCAAAAAATGTCTATACCCAGAAACTTGAAGATCTAAAAAAGGTACTTTACAATTTCATAGCCATCCTTCAGATTTTACTTTTTCTTAATTACACTTTGTTCCCTGTTTTTTTTAGATGGTTGATCCTGTTAAACAAAGGTATCAAGATGAAGAAGCTCGAGCAGAAGCTACCCGAAATTTGTGGAACAATATTGCAGAGTACAGAATGGCTGCAGGATCATGTTCACCCAGCGAAAGAGAGGCGGTATCATCTTGAGTTTTCTGATTGATTTCCTATAAAAAAAATAGTAAATAAAATTATCTGTTATGATAATAATCTTAGTTTCTAAGATATTACTGTTTTCCTATGGAGTTCATTTCTTTAGTGCAATCGAGCTTGGTATTTCTTGCTTTTCTGATCCTTATCTTTTTACTTACATATTTTCTGATCCTTTGGTCTTTTCAAATTTCTTTGTAGGTCATTAGTGAATGCAAGAAAGGAGAGGAATGGATCAGAGAGAAAAGCCAGCAGCAAGACTCATTACCTAAGCATGCTGATCCTGTACTTTGGTCTGGAGAAATTAAGCGGAAAACTGAGGCACTTGATGCGTAAGAATGCATTTTATGAGGAACTTATGTTGTACATTACATCACAGCCCCTGTGTATGATATTAAATGTGCCCCTTCCCTGTCTAAAATATTGGATTGACACCATGACAAAAACATGCCACAATGCCTCAAAATATAAGGATTTTTGTTATAACTGGAAGGCTTTTTCCGAGTTGACCTAATATGAATTGCAAAGACCATCTACTACGTCACAATAGATAAGAACTGTAGGTAGTAGTGTAATGAACCATTTTGATTTACTCCAATATATCCTAGAGCTAGAGAATATAACCCCGACCACTATTCCTTCACTCAATGTTTTTCCTTGGGTATGAGGAAGCCTCTTAAAGTATTTGAATGTGATGAATAAATCCCTTGAGACAATTTCTTTTCATGAAGTAGGATGAAGAGTCAATTGTCTGCAAAGTGCTAATTTATCATTTATGGCATGTGTGTATGTGTATGTATAGATGTATATATATATATGTATTTCCAACACCTGAAACAACCCAAAGTATTACAAACACATACAGCACTATGCCTATGTATAATAATAGTCATTCTTCCAGCCATTATGAAGTTTAAAATGATTTATAAACCCCCTTTTTTATTCAGTCCTTTAGTTTAATATAGATGATGTTATCTCTTTGTAAAAAAATGTACAGTGTAATTGTCAGATTGGGAATGGTGGTTCACCTGTAGAAACATTTGGGGCATGGTGTCTGTTTTATATAAGAGGGGACAGCGTTCTAATTTAATGAAGTGCAGGGGTTATAAGAGGTTACTTGATCAAAATACTGTTGACTTCTCGATTTTAACTTCTTTATTTTCCGGTTAAGGTACTAACAGTTCCAATAGCAGTTGTGCAGTTGTTCATATGATTATTGACAAGTCAGTCATGTTGTGCATTGATAAGAGATGTAGTTGAAAAATATGTTACTTGAAACACAACTGTTGTCTGGCCAAGCCTATTTCCAAGGCAAAAGTGTACAAGACACTCTTGTACACTTTTTACCTTGTTCATGCCTTGGAAATAATCTCTCCCTGGTTGTCCATGGTGATATTTCTATACCTGCTATAAAATGAATATGAAGTTAATTGTTATACTTGCTATCAACTGAAATATCTTGTGTCAGGCATTGAAATAGGAGTATATAGTTTGCATAACAGAAAAGGAAGTTTTGCTTTTATGAAGCATTAAATAACAAGAGGAAACGTAGTATTACTTGGGCATGTTAACTGCACATATGAAACTGCGATGAACCTAGAGTAGAGGGACTTGAGGGAGGGCTCTGGCTGAATTAGAGTCTAATTGAGTGGTTATATATGTATAGCTGACCTCACTTAATGGAAAAAGGCTCATTTATGTTTAGTTCGGTTCATTTTAGCTACACATATTTTTCAATATTTTGCCATTTTCAGATACCATTATCATTTTCAGATACTGATATCATTTCTGAATTTCCAGAATGTGCAAGCATATAATGAGATCCAAGTCTTCTCCTTCCCGGAGGCCAAGACCCGAGGATGGTGGGGACTCGGGCACAGGAAACAATAGGGAGGACAATATGCGGGTTGATTAGTCCCCAACGCCATTGCCCCAATGAACTTTTCTTTTCGAAGAGTCCCAATGCCACACAAGTTGTGTCAATGTGGGTGTTTGCATGCATAGATGGTGGTGGGAAACGGGAGCAAATCGCTCTGGTAAGCCTCAGCATTCTAGCTATTCTTAGAAAGGCAAATTCTATTTGGCACTGGACTAAATGCTAACAGCACTCTTGAAATTTTTTGTCATTAGATATAGATTTAAATTGAAAAGGCTTGACCACATGTATTATTAATATCATGATTAATAGTGTTTTGGTTTGTTGTTTGTAATAGTTTTGCACTTAACAATCAGGCAATGGACATTGTTTCTTCTCTCAAAAAATGACTTTAATAACAGTACTTGCCTAATACATTACAAGCTCATTTCCCTCATTGCCCCATACACTACAGCAATTTTTTTTATACGGAGTATTTATAGTTAAATACATAATTATGAATTACACATTCAATCAATCTTTTCATCTTGATCTAATTATTAGAATCTAAATTAGTAACTATTTTGAGCTAGAGAATCAATTGTTCTATATAAAGATGTTTTTTTATATGACAACCTAAGAGGAGGGGCTTTTATATGACAACTTACTAGGACGGGCGAATTAGGTTTTAGCGGAAGTATAATGGACTTTCTAACTTATTAACCATTTTTATCAATTTCTCTAGATTGATCCTTTACCCAATAATTAAACTGTTAAGATTACAGTTAAGTTGTAATGATTGAATGTTAGAGAACGATATGCTAACACAAAAGGTTTAACAAACACACATCAATTCAGCCCGAAAACACAACTTGATCAAATGTTCAAAATTTAACATAATTTTTTAGTTATTGATCAATTCTAACAACTTTTATAGCATGTATTGCATATTCTTTTTGACTCTTTTTATTATTAAATTATCGTTTTCGACTATATTTTTTAGCTACTTTTTTATTATTAAATTGATGCTCAGCCAAGCCATTACTCACATTTTGATTAATTGGCATTTTAAATTTTAAATGTATTTTTTTGATTCTTTTATTTTATTAATCATATACAAATGAATTAGAAAGACAATTAAAAGGCAATGGAGAGAGTATCAATCAAGTTATACACGTTTAAGTAGATTATACAGCAAGATACACCGTTTATATCAAGTTAGCCACACGTTTAAGTAGATTATACAGCAAGATACACAATTTATATCCACTTTAACATACACTCTATTCTATAAATTTGTCCCAAATTAGGAATTTGAGCAATGTTCGGTTGTAACTCAACTATAGTCATTATCTTACGAATCCAGAAATGAATGATAGGAAGGTCAACTTGATTATATAGGAATATACTCCCTCCGTTTTTTTTTTAATTGTGAGTTTAATCGAATAAATTTGTTTTTAAATGGTTATCGTTTTAGTAAATAAATAATATTTTTACATTTCATTGTCTTTTCCAGCTTCTATTTTTTCTCTTTAAATTAGCCTTAGCAATTGATATTGTTTAAATTAATTATACGTCTACGTTACCAATCTTGACTTTTTTATTCTTTGAGCTTTTCGCTTAATTTATATACGAATGTCATAAAGAATGGCTAACGGAACAACTATTCAATATGTGTAATGCAGAATCAAACAGATAATCGAAATCTAGTAATCCTAGAGCATAAAAATATGAGCATCAAAGAAGCGTTCAAGGAAGAAAGGATGGAAACATGACACAATAATTAACAAGGTTGGTTAGTTATGATTTATATAGAATCCATTGAAATCAATGATGCCCTTTCAAATGTTGTTGAAGCCCAAACTCATGAATCAAATGTCTCCAACTAATATTAATCCATGACATCTTTATATGTTAAAAATTAAATTTAGTTATAAGAAAATATACCAAAGTAATAAGAATCAAACTCTTAAATATGCAGGGGAAGGATTGGAGCTTTGGTGAATTCTAGTAGTAACTAATCACTTAAATAAACCACGAGAACATCGAACGGCCTAGTGGTTAAGAGGCCTTTCAGTGACTTAGAGGTCCTGGGTTCGATTCTCATTGTAAGGGGGCGGTGGATGGATTTTAAAAAAAAAAATCAATTCAATAAACCACATATGCTTTACCTACTTGGAACAAATTTAGCACATCAATTCAAGAATGATGAATACCTACTACAGACATTTTAAATTATACATCATCACCTCCGAGTGTAATTTCCACTCAGGCGTCGTGTTTCTATGTAGTACTATATATAATATACAGATCAGGAGAGGTTTTTATTGCATCTTCAAATGATTTCTGCAGACATTCTCGTTTCAATAGCCTAATTCGGGGACATATTTGTAGTGCACAAAACCAAAGCTAACACAGCGATGCCTACACGCATGAGTGATCCATATCCCAAGGCGTATTGACCTGAAGAATCAATATTTCTTGCATCAACGACTAATTAATCTTCAGTTAATACAAAATCTTAAGCAACAATAAATAGATGGCAGATCGGTTCTAACTACTCCAAGCCCACTAGCTAAATCCACTTGGTCACAATTTATATTTCTATGTAAGATTGTGATTAGAGGATCGATGAATTCACAAAGAAAAAATCTAGTGGCAGCGTTATATTTATTCACTGAGCCTTGGACGTTCTCATTAACTGAATTATATAAATAATTCTAGTATTACAAAGAAACTAACTAATAAAAATATATAAATCTAAAATTAGCCGACCCTACTTAGTGGGATAAAGCTTGGTTTGATTTATATAAATCTAAAATTATGATAGAATATCTCACTTATATAAAAGCTAGTTTTTCTTTTAGGTACGAGTAGATCAGCCATAATATTATTTTATCAAATGAGTTAATTAGATGAAGAGATCGTACTTGTTTGTCCTGATGCTGCAGCAGGAAGGGCTGGAATCTTTATAGCTGAAGTGATTGAACATTCATGGAAACATCAGTATGGAGACTACTAAAGGATGCATTTGCTCAAGAAGGTAATTTAAACATTATTCGTGTATACATACTCTTATTGCATATGGAAGCGGGTATCTGATCCGAAGAAGGCCAAGGAGCTGCTATGTTATCATTTAAATCACAAACAAAGCTGACGCCAGTGGATTCATCGAAAACCAAGTCGGATGGCGAGCTAGGCAGAAGGCATCCTTTCTCTACAACAGAACGACAGTCAGACCAGTTAGATACTTAGATTTACACCATTGTCCATGGGGACTTATCAGAGATGTGAAAATATCTGCATACAAGCTAAAACCATGCATGTGTGGTTACCACAATTTCCCCAAAAGTTAAGACAGATTGGTTGCCGATGTTGGGAGAAAAGGTGCGTAAAGAAATAATTTAAATACATAGATTCCTAAAGTCCAAACTAAACAATCACAGAAAGCATCAGCCATGAGCCCATGATAATTTACACCATTAGAGACTATCGTATCAATTTTTTGAGGGGATAAATTATGAAAGGACAAACCACAATTAAATTCCGTTTGGATTATTATATTGAAGTACCAAACACACTGGCAGGCTTTTATACTTTGAGCTCATAACATCCATAATCATGTGCACTAGAAATTGAATAAGACATGTAAACAGTTTTGAATATCACCATAACTTTGGTATTAGGTCCATAACATCGACAAAAATAAGTTATGTGGCAATTTTCATGCTTAGCATATCAATTAAGGATATTTAGTCTTGATCAATCAAAACGAAAAAAAAGGTTATATCCAGCACGAGAGCATCAGTACAAGCACAACAATCAGGAAATCCAAAAAGGGGATCCTCTATGAAAGTTAACAGATAAAATTAGAAGTAGAGAGGATCTTAATGGGCCATAAATAAATGAAAAATGAATAAAAAATTACCTACTGGTCCAGCTGGAGCAGCGAAGGGAAGATTGTCAGATAACACATGAAAAGTGCAGAAAGGCGATTCCAATTAGACTTATGTAACAATTTTTCTTTAATAGATATGAATCTAACATAATGAAGCAAAACTTACCTTGTAGAGAGAAGTCCCTAAGACTGATTCGACATAGTTCATAAACATTTTTGGTAATGTTCGCTTTCTGAAGTTTTGTTCCAAGTGACGCAGCACAATTTAATGCTTGCAAGTTGGTTGTGAAGCTTTGATTTTGAAAGAAGGACATATATGACTCTAGGGCATGGCAACATGGTGTGAAGTTACCAGCCAGATTCTCGCAGTCCTTTATGACCGGGCTCATGCTGGGAAAAGCCAGCGGACAGACTGAAAAGGATGATAAAATATATTGCAGATTATTTAAGAGAGATCAAAGCTAAAAATACAGTATAATACCACTAAGGCAGAAAATCAAATTCTTCCAGGGATTCGAAAAACAAGGAGCCTGTTGAGGAAAAACATCAGTCAGACCAAACTGCCATATACATTATAGAGGAAAACCCCATGAAAAAGCATTTTTTGTGAAGTGGTTGACCGATTTCTTGACCCTACATAGGGTTTTCTATAAAGTGATATGCTAATTATTAATATTATAAAAAGTACTCCGCATAAAAATAAGTAACTACACTACCTTCATCTGAACGAAAATCAAACTGTTGATTGCCAAAAAAAGAAAAAGAAGCTGTTCGATTAAAAAATTCAATGATTTGCTCAATCCATGGAGGAATGTCAGATCATGTGGCCACCCATCTACGTGGCACCTTCTGATTTGCTCTCCATGGTTTCTCTCAGATCGTTACGTGCGCTAAAAGTAGAACACATTTACTATTAACAAAGGTAAAGATCGCCTATTGTGGGTTAAAGGTGCTGTTCTAATGGTATTTTTGGAGATAGAAATTCTCGAACACCACATAGAATGTTTTTCAATTTATGACTTCTACTAAGGTCGAAAGATAGTAGAACAAGACCTTCCATATACCAGTATATAGAGCTCAAATTGAACAAAGAAAGTATGATTATGAGAGAAACCATGGAGAGCAAATCAGAAGGTGCCACGTCATACTTTCTTTGTAGAAGGGGTTTCCAACAACAATAACGTGCTCCATTGCCTCTAAATAGGCCAGCACCTACTCGGGTAAGAGGGGTTTCCGACTTGACCCAAAACACAGAAAATTGTTCTAAAATTGGGCAGTTCCCACAATCAGTTAATGAAACATTTTCAATTAACAGAGAAGTTAACGGTATGTTACATAGATATACAAAAGCTGGTTATTCTGAAATCCAGTCAGGTGAATCATGGGAAAAAGAAAGTAATAGGAGAATATATATAATCATTGATCGCTGACCTTCATTGATCTTGCAATTTGATAATCCTCGAAGAACTTCCTTTGCACGAGAAGGATCAAGCTTACTTGCCAGCCAACGAAGAACAATGCCCTTGCAGTCATTAACTCTAGATGAATGATCAGCCAAGGAGTGAGTACCATCAATTCCCAGCAGCCCATAGGCTTTTAAAGCTAGCATCTTAGCAGCGAGTGATATCGTGTTCTGACAAACTTGCTCACAGCATTCATTCACAACATTTATCTTCCCACAAGCAGCAAGAAGACTAGATGAATCAACAGAAGCCTCTAACTCACTAACATTGTAAACTGGACAAGAACCTTCAGTAAGGTTTGATGGGTGAATAGGACATATCTGTGATAGCGTATTGTTGGAACCATGACCCACCAGAATTTGTTCAAAGTCGGAGAGACAGTGCTTTGCATGAGTCCCATTTAGAGCAAGTGTGTTTGTATCTTTGCTAGACTGACCAATAAGGATGATCAGAGTGGCATCCAACTGCGGACAGCATATTGTGTTTGCTAGATAAGGTGCAAACGATGCCAAACAATCCATAGCTGTTGTACTCATCAAGCTCTCTACTTCCCCAAACTTCAATGAACAAAGTCCTGCATGATAAGAGCAAGTTAGAATAAGAAAGGATAAGAGCCGAAATTCAAATTCAAACAAGTTAATAATTCATCAAGGCTTTTTAGAAGAAAACCAGATAATTTCGGGACACTCCTATTTGTGAATGGTGTCAGGGGAGAAGGAGCAAGAAAAGGAATTAGAGGCAGTGGAGCAGAATTAGGGGTGATTTCTGGAAGAAGATCATCCTTCATGTTGGTATCCAGAACGACTCCCTCAACATTAATCGCAGGGTTGCCATTGGAAAAAAGGAAACCTGTATCAAGAAAGATGTGAAAGAAGATTTAGTGATCTGATACTCACTAATAAAGTAAGCTACAACAGTATTCAGATTACATAAGTTCCATTATAAAAATCATAGAAAAATGTTCAAAGAGGAGGAAGTAAACAAAATCAGAATTCCATATGGTTTCTTAACATCAACAACACAGGAAAAGTGTGGCCGTATCCTGTCATTTTTGGCTTCTTACTCATAATGTTATTCATTTGAGAGGAAGAAATAGTAGCACAACTGTAGCTGCTTTATTTTTTCTAAAAGAAACTTCCCATATATCAATTCAAACTATTTACTAAGATTTTCATTTAACCATCAGGATTACTCATGAAGTCACAATGAAAGAATTGGTCAAATCACTGCTAATTTGATTTATCTCAGCTATTTATTGTATGTTATCAAACCAAATAAACTTTGTCATGGAAATATGAACTTTACGACTCACACACAAATGATATATAAATATGAATGGAAACTTTATGTCAAATTAGTGTGCACCTTGTTTTCCTTTTACTCATTAACTAGTTAAGTTTCAAAATCATTTTAAAGCTACTTACAACAACTTAAGAAATGGATCAGTCGGGAGAAATACAGATTGTAATGAGCTGTTAGAAACAAGCATCACTTGCATTGCATTACTCAGTTGTATGAAAGACATACTTTCAAACGACAAATTGAGACAAAATGTGCATGTGTATGCACAAGGTTTTAAGCATTCATCAACTTAAAAGAAATAGCATAACACATAAAGCGCCACCCTCCCCCCACACACACACACAACCAAAACAAATGAAAAAAATATAGCACGCCTTAAGAGCCTTGGTAATGAATTCCAGAGGTCACCACGATAAAACAGCCACAAGTCCACAACAAAAGATTCAGTTCTGTGACATAGCCTCAGCAATCGAAGAGATCGATTGCACGCGAGAATAATCAATACACTACTTCAGCCATGGTCTATGTGAAGCCTTTTGAAAATACAGCCATTTCATAATCCAGGCAACCAAATTCGGTATGCAAATGGGCATAGGAAAACCGATAACAAATCAATTGCTTCATTTCTTCAGCAATTGAGGAGATCAATTGCACATGAACATATGAATCCACTCGCATGAATGAGACAATTTATAAGACATTTCTCTCCAAGTCTCCAAATATAACCCTAACATTATCCCAACAACAAATGGAACCACAACACTCTCTCAAAATACCATATCTTTTCACATCAAAACAAATCCAGCACATGCATAAACTCCCAAACAATCAAAGTTCAACATAGTACAACAAACTTAATACAAACAAATCCAATTTCAGATTCAGGGTTCTCCATATATTCACTATTGCAATCTCAACTAATTTTTAAATAAAGATTGAATTTTGATGAAACCCCATTACATAAAATCCATAAAAAATACACAATAAGGCAAGAAATTTTTTTTTTCAAGAAAATAGCAAAAATGGCTTACATAAATTCTGTACAAACAAAATTATGTGACAAAGCTTGCAACTTTGAGCCAATGCACCACCTCTCATGCTGCTACTTTCTTGATTATACACTTTCAAGAACTGAAAGAATTCACAAAAAAAGGGGGGCAAAAGTAGTAGTAATAGAAGTATTATTGTGAATGAAATATGGAAAATGTATTGAATGTAATGAGAGAGAAGAAAAGGTGAAGAGGGGTAGAGGTAGCCATGAATGAGCTGAGCTGCTTACAACTGAAAGTGGGGACAACAGGACTACCCCAAAATTAGCTGGCCATAATACGTCCCAAAAATATTGTTGAATGTGTCAAACCGGTCACACCAACAGCGTCGATATCTCGTATTGATATCACGAAGAAGCTAATCATTTAATATGGCTCAATTAATTATAAACTATAGTTTTACTTCAATTCGGCATCAAAATTCAGTCGTTGTTTTGAAGAGGCGAGATTGTTCGTAATTAGCACTCTAATTATTTACCAATTAAATTTGGTTTCATGTTATTATCCAATTTTGATAGCCCTCGTATCTGGAGTCTGGACCAATATAAAGGCAGGGTAAAGAAAAATTGAACGAAATTATATCAAATGAGTTACAGTTTTTGGATTAAAGAAAAACCGAAAATAGATGATCCAACACAATATACTTAAAGTCATATCCATATAGACAGCTATTCATGGATAAAACTTGGTTTTGTTATATATTTAAAAATAATTACTAGAATAATAGCAAATAATATTATTTTTATTTTATTATTACCATGATGGTATAAATGAAAATTGTTTACAATAATTCAATTATAAAATTTGTTACTGGTAATTTTGATTATTAATAATCTGTGCGTTATTTTTTGGAATAGATGTAGTTTGTGTGAGTTAGTGCAAAACCCCACAATGTGAAAAGGCCAAAGCAAGAATGGTCTGAATGTTTATTTGTGTGGGAAAAGTTGAGAGCGAGATAATAACAATAATTATAACCATATCTATCATCTCTACTCACATTCATCACCACCAACCAAGGCATTAAAATCTATCAACTCACTTTGTTCACACTTTTATCTACTTGCCTCACATGCTTCCCACGAGACACCAGAAATTGGTTGACTAAATTTGTATTTTTATATATCAGATCCAATTTCAAGTCAATTTATAAGTTACAGTCGTAATCGGACGAGGAGTCCGATTTCGGTAGTGCAAATAGTAAATTCTTTTATGAAAATAACATTATTTTACTAGATTTTTTTGAAAACCTAGATTGAAACGATGTCATTTCTAAATCTAACATTTTCATTCACTACTTTACAACCATGAGATTGAAAACATCATAAATATCTGATTTAGAATCTAAATAACAATCACAATTGACCAATGACAACAACTAAACCAAAAAAATTAATACCCAAATAATTAAAGAAGATGATTAACAATTAACAAATTTCAAGATCAATAACAATTAAAAAAGATAATAAAGATGGTTAACAATTAACATATTAATTAACCAATGTAACATAATAATTCAATCCATACATATATTAAATTAATACTTCAAGCCCAAAGCAAAATTTAACATAATGTGTCAAATTAAAACTTCAAGCAAAATTTTGGCAAAAACCTCTACCAGTCCAACTATTAAATTCCAGCCCAAACAAGGTTAAGGAAATGAAAAAAGACGACCTGAGGCGGCTCCATTAACCCACAGAATCCAGCCCAAGCATTTTGTGCCTATCATCTTCCCCACTTCATTATCATCCTTCATCGTCATACACTTGTAGAAAATAATTAGACATATCAAAATTAAACTAAACCAATCAAAGAAACACCAATTACAAAAAACTCAAAACAAAAATGAACAAAATATTTCATTCCTATCAATCTTCTCCATCATTATCAATCATGTATAATTAATTTTTTTTAGAAAAATTTTGGTGGTCTGATACTTAACGTGGATCACGGCTATGATTCTGATCATTGTGTGTACATAGATCGTACTAATTCGTTGAGGTGCCAGGAGGAGAACTAGTTACGAATTCAAGGAAATGGGGGCCTCGAGTGATCCTGTAACAGACAGGAAAACTCGTTCTAGAGGTTTGGGACATGGCGCCTTGGTGCCAATTCTGAGGCGGGGATGGTGGGAGGTATGAATCGATATTAATGGGCATACTGAGGAACGCCAAGAAAATTCGGTGATTAGAATAATGCATTACGGGAGTTGAAAGATAAGAAAAGTGGGTTTCACTATTAAAGCGTAAGCATCCCACCTACTTGACATCCACAGCCAAGCATTTTTAGGTGAGTTCTTGATTGATTGGAGGTAAGGGTGCTCTCGGAAAATGATGTGCGCTTTGATCTGCCATAGAGAAAAGATGGGGAGAATTGAGTTATAAAACAGGGTACGGGGTGAAGAGAGAAACAAGAAATTGCAGAGAGTGAGTTTTGCTTTAGGAAGAGAAAACTGATAATAATTGTGCAGTAGAAGAAGTGAAAATGAATTAGGAGAGACATACCTTTTATGAGGGGACTAAACATGTGTCTCTTGGGATTCAGAGCGTAAGATGGTTAAGTGGTTGGTGAGAATTTCAACTGCTAGAATTTAACAAATTTAACAAGCGGTTTGGAATTTGGAGATTAAAAAGACAAATGATATGGATTGGATTAGTATTGCATGTGACTAATGTTCATTATCTGAGAAGGCCGATAGACCTTGGCCGAGACGGAAGTCAAAATCAGGCTACAGGATCGTGACAACATCTAAGAGCGCAAACACCAGTATTTCTATAAATATCCAATCGTATGCTTTGTTGGAGATAATGCTATTTGAATAACTCTGCTGTTCATGGCGTTAATACGCGAAACTAAACGAATTATTTCACGATCGGCTCGGTGCGTGGTTTGAATCACCAACCCCTGGTTTTAAATCACGGAGAGTATGGAGTAAGGAGGCGAATCACTTAAAGGAATAGCGACTCGGCGAAGTGGAAGCATTCGCAGCCGCCCCTCGGGGAATCGCGTCCACCAAGGGCATCCGAGGCCCAAAAGCAAGAAGCCGATCGAGGCCCCAGAGGATTCGAGAACCCGCTGCCAGGATAATCGCCAGGGCCGCCAGTGAAAAAAGTAAATGAATAAAATTATGAAATTGCGATGCCAAATGCACTCAGAAAGAGCGCCGGAAAAAGACTCGTTACTAAACCTAAATCTCTCCTCCTCTTTTCTAACTTTTGTCGCACCTCCCTGTCTCCCATAATATACGTACTACTCCAGCAAATATTAATCACCAACAGAGCACCACTTTCTTCATAACATACTACTCAATAATAATTGTTACTCACAGAAGAGCATCACACTTTCTCCTATTCCTCCTTTGGTGCCGACCTTAAACTCCCACTGCCACCACTGATAAAGCAAATATACTCACTTTGTTTACTGAAGCAAACTAAATATTATTTCTACCGAAGCAAATTATAAACCAAATACTACTCATTTTGTCCCCACAAAC
This sequence comes from Lithospermum erythrorhizon, assembly GCA_019722365.1. NCBI lineage: Eukaryota > Viridiplantae > Streptophyta > Magnoliopsida > Boraginales > Boraginaceae > Lithospermum > Lithospermum erythrorhizon. The sequence continues at coordinate 115,747 of JADFUC010002075.1, read as the reverse complement.
AGTAACTCTCGCTCCAGCCTTTTTGGATCACGTCCCCAACGCCCTTCCGGTTGGCAGCCCAACAATTTTTATCAGGCCTACTCACCTACTAATATTGAGCAAGCCATGCATATGTTCGGACTGATCCACCAAATATGAATTGATATTTAAATAGGGATATTTAAATAGAGCCACTTCTCATATGACGTTCAATCGAGGTGTCCTCTTTTGCTTATTTTTAATTCAAATACTCATAATAAAATCATTGAAAATAGTCGTTCGATTCAGATTTTGGATTTGTAATTATTACCACGTTACCTTTAACCCCTGTTTAAAAAGGTTCTTTATTGTCCGCACATAATCAAAATTTAATCTCGGTTCACAAATTCTGCGATAATTGCGTATCCGTTGAATTTGATCCATTTAGTTTTTCCGTAAAGATTTTTCGGACAGGTAATAAAATCATGAGATGTGATAGCGATGGAGAACACCCCGTCATGTGATCTTGACCACCCAACCACAATTTTACATTTTAGCTCTAGTTTATGACATGAGCGTTTGGATTCGTCAGGGATCGCTGTTTTTGCTTCCACCCCAAGCATGATTTTATTAAATGTAATAGTTGTTTTTCTGATTTATGTCAATCATGTGTGCTTGGTAAAGATATAAAAATATCATTTTAAGCTTACCACAATGCCATTTAACATAATTCATAGTGATATTTGGACATCTCCTATTTTGAGCTCGTCCGGTCATCGTTACTATCTCATTTTCTTGGATGATTATTCTAATTTTTTATGGACTTTCACCATAAAATCAGTGTTCTCCACTTTGTCATGTTTGGAAACTCTAATTCGCACTTTCGATTTGTGAAAGAAATTAAAAAGCCTCGATGTGTGATGACAGATTCGAGACAATTCATTAACTGACTTATTAGCTTGATCATGGCATTACTCTTGATTCTCCTATCCATCACAAATCCCAATGAAAAAGTGAATGCATTCACCTTTTCATCGATAATCGGTCAGGACCTGCGAACCGTGTCGGCGTACCGCGCAATTTGGCATTATGCTCTCGAGCAACCACATATCTTCTAAACGTTACACCTCGCATAAACGTCCTACCCGTACGGCTCCAGCTACTTATATCGCAATGACCCAACTGCGACCGTCGTGGTGTTTTGGTTGTCTGCATTTATCCATAATTTCCTCGCGCTATCTAATGAAAGCCCCGACCTCGATCTGGCGCCTTGTGTCTTTTTAAATATCCTCAGTAGCGAGGATATAAATGCTACGATAGTATCACTAGAAAAATTATTGTAGTCGGCGTGTCATTTCGATTGAGACTGAATTCCCTTTCTTTGCTTTATGTCTAAGTCGACCTCCTCCTACTTTATAAATTCCTCGACGACTCAATTCGCCCTTGATTACTCGTGATCGGCCCATTTCTACCCAACCGCAGAGTAAATTAACGTGCCCGGCCATCCCGTCTTCTTTGCTGGCCATCCTGCTTACCCGATTGCCCGGTCGACGATCGCTATGGTACCCCCTTACGCAGCAACGCGTATCCTCAATACGGTGCCACCGTACATTACGAATCCGCCGTCCCTACGAAGCCAACATGAAATTTTAAAGCCCGACCCGAATACATTCTTCGTACTTCCCACTACCTCGTCTCCCGATCGAAACGATCACATGCGTTTCGATACGCGCTCGCCGCGGTGCTATGTGTCGCTCATGTGGATTTTTAAGTCGCAAACAGCGTTTGATGGTTCTTTTGAGTGTTATAAGGCTAGGATTGTAGGTGATGGAAAAACGCAATAGGTTGGCATTGATTGTGGTGAGACTTTCAGCCCGGTGGTGAAAGCATACTACGTTAAATGCTTGTGCTCTGCTTTTGCTTTGTCCCGTCGTGGCCCGTTAATCGGTTGGATGTTAAAAATGCCTTCGCTTCATGGTGATACGCATGACCACCCAGTTCATTGTATCATTTTTTGGGTTTCGGGATCAGTGCATCCTTCTTATGTCTGTATGCTTCGGGGAAATACTGTATGGCCTTAGCCGGGCCCAGTACTTAAGCCAATGCGTTTTCTTGTCCATGCTCTCCCTCTTTGAATTTTGTTCATAGTAAATATGATCATTACATTTATTTACAAGTGGTACTAAGCATGACCTATCTAGCTGATTGATATTCAGCTATAATAACATCAAACCTGTGTGAAGAACCGAAGCGAGAAATAAAACTAGTGTATACCAAAGTATGCTTACTTAACATCCCAGCTAGCATGAGAAATCTGATCATGCGCCTCTTCCCACAGGACGTTGTACTTTCATTAGTACTTCCTATGATCTTGAGCCAGAAGTGGCTGAAATCTCCTCTCTAATGACAACCCGTAATGAATAGTCTGATACCCGACTGTCGATGACCGCATGAGAATTGAGTTCCTCTACAACCCGACAAAAGCGTAGGCCTTTCTTCCCCGTTGTCGTACTCTCGAAGGAACACTTAAGCGGTGAGTGCTCTGCGGACATCCTTGAAATTTGCCTGTGATGTTCATTTAAGAACACTTTGAAGCAGGTAAGTATTTTCCCAAAAAGCGTCTAGAAGTGCCCTGGGCTAATTGCGACTCCACAATTTGTTGCTCCTGTTTCCCAAACACCGCTGACAAAGCCCGACCCGGAAAATGCTACCTTGGAACATACAAAATTACCGCAATTACTTTCTTCGAGAATCCATGTCCCCGAATTTCTTATAAATCTGACCCTCCACTTCTCCTAGAAAGCCCGAACCGCACTAAGCATACAACGGCTCGGAGATAACAAATTAGTAGTTATGTGAGGCGGCGTATCTAACTTGTTCGATATTATAATCTGCCATCCTGTGTCTTAATTACATTGAGCTAATCCTAACCATGCAAAGCAGACAGCGTTGCCACCGAAGCTTGATGTCGCCGTCCATTACTTATGCGTTGAGGCAACCGTCCCTAGGACACATATGATAGGATATTCGAGATTCAAACCCTGCGTCGGTACATAAAATGTGAGCATAATCAAATAAGGCCATGTCCTTGAGGATCGTACTACGGTAGCGATAACGGCTTGATACTACTCGAGACTTTTTTGTTGCATTGCCGCCTCTTGGGCAATACGGACCAACTCATCTGATAGTAGCGTAGCGTATTCCTTTCGAACCATCATTGACTGTGAACTTCTTCTCGATGTATCATGAACTGACTAGTGGTAGCAAGCCCAGTGCATCGCCAGACAGCCCGAACTAAGCTATATGGCAATTTCCTACTATGAAGGGCATAAGCTAACCTCATCCGAATGCCAGAATCCCATGCTTATTTTATCGGTGAACTTCTCTAAATTTCATACTTTTACCGCCCCATCTTATTTGATATTGGAAAGGGTCATGGTTGGGAGTAAAACTCAAATATACATAGTGCCCATGTACATACGTATGAGTATAAAAGGCGAGGTTTCGGGATACATTCATGGACCACTTGAGTCCGGCTTTGTGGAATGGAAAGAAGACCTTTTGGTTGGTCATCGGATGAATCAAAAGACTATGAGTCTTGACCAAAATAGTGACACTTTTTGGGAAAAGGAAAAAACTCAGAACATTCAAAAATTATTATGTATGACATTCGTATCGACCACAAATCCTCACGTAAAATCGGTTCGTTCTCGCTTGAATCTTGCCATCGATACCCAAACACATCAAAGTACATAATATAGACAGTAATTGACCTCCCCATTTATAATTTCCACAAATTCACAAAACCCAAAAGAGAAATCTAGTAAAATTCCTAAAATCGTTCGGATAAAGTTGAATATGAAAAGAGTCGTAAAAATCCTTCTCTTAAAATAGCTGTCGCCTTGCATTTACATACCTACGAGACACGTCATGCTGTCGAGAAGTAGTCTCATTCTCAAAACTTGCAAAATACCTCAAACCCTTGTATTGTATTATCACTGGGAGGTGATAAAAACGAAACTTGCAGTAAATGCATACATTGAACAAGGTCGAAGAATTAGCCACATATTTTTAGATGAAGAATGTAAACGTAAAAGATGAATAGTAGTCGGAAAAGGGGTGTGAAGTGGTAGAAGATGAACAGTTGCCAAGGAGGGATTTGATGGAATATGAACAGTTGAAGTTGATAAAGAGACAAGTAAAGTACAATAATGTCGTAAAAGTACCTTTTGTAGGACTTATAACTTGATAGAATTTGGGTGCGATCTGCCCGAGTGGGACACGTGTTTATTATTCCCATAGGGATGAGTCAAGCGCTAGTGCCGGTTCAGAAGGTTGCCTTAAGTGGCAAACCCACGGTATTTATCAAAACCGCGGTGATATTACAGCGCTCGATGTTATACGGAAGAGTATATTATTGATATTTGTTTTCGGTAATCCAATTGGATCAATGATCATTCTCTTCCACTTCAACCATTCATCGAAGGGGCAATGATATATATACTATTATCTGGCTCACTTCTCTTGGTAAATGAATTCGCATGGATAAAGTATAATAATTACAGAGATGCACAAGATATTGACAAGTGGCATAGTCTTATGGAGAGAGAGTGTACTATGACACTCATAGTATTTGCCTATAAATACCTCATCACTAGTACATTCCTGGGATTAATTCCAAATTCCTATTTGCTAGTACATTTCTTATATTAAATGCTACCGCAAATCCAAAATCGACTTGATGGAGTCGAATTAATGCGTGATGCGCTCCAGCGGTATTTCTTTCGATTCAGAGCGAGGTGACGGTCGGGACCAGCCCCGGACCTTGACATATCGAGCCTCTCGCGCCCCGGCCCAGGCGAGCAATGAGAGAGCAAGCCTTGACATCCTTTGTTCAAAGGACCGTATCCGCTTGATTGAAAGTGGTAGAGAGTCCGAGTTGTTGTTAATAGTCTGTAATAGAAGTCGATAGATTATTGTAACCGGACATCATTAGCGGATAGCATTACGTATCCCTTATATGTCGCGCTCTTTGTTGTCATGACTTTCATATCTGAATCCACAAAATCATCTTGATACGGCCGATTTTGGGCTTGGTAGTTCGTGATAGTTCGGTTTTGTTTGAAAATCGTAGCCTTCTTTGGACTTTGAATATTGAGTGTTACGGATTGATATGGTTCGGTAGGGTAAGCCGAGATATCGTACTGGCCTTGAAGGATCATGAGAGGTATAGGTGGTCCGCCGTAATACGTGAAAGTATAGCCTTTCGGTGACAGAGACAACTCAAACGATCGAAGTGTCTGAGGAGATATTTAAAGTGGTGATAAATGTGGCCAGGAGACAAAATGGCATTACCTTTAATGAAGTGAATGTCGGGGTATTTATAGAGGATCTGGAAAGACTCCTCCTAAATGCGACCGTTGAGGGAGTAGCAAGTGTTCTCTAGAACAACTCGAAAAAAGGCCTTTTAATCGCTGGGACTATTTCATGACCGCCATTGGGCACGCTGATAAAATATAGTTACATCGCGTAATTTCGTTATACCGATATGGTGCATCCGTGGCATTCTTCCGTCAGTACTAAAGAATCATCGGTCTTTATATTTTCGATTTTCATGGATTCATTGCCATTATTCACAATTGATGAGTTCGTTTTCCTCGTCTCATTTGTCTTTCGTTTATTCAACTTCCTTAAATTACGCTCTTTTGACTGTTTATGTTAAATTTAATTTATACCCGATACTTCGCACTAGATTAATTGATAAAACATAATATCGAGCGTGCCTTGTTCCGTCGGGATTGAGCGTAGGATTTGGATGTTCGATTCGTATGGCTTCTACTTGTGTTCTTCGGTAATGGGATATAAAAGAATAGAAAACCGTATGAATTGGGGACACCGAGCCACAACGCCATATATAGGAAAATATAGGGTTCTATGATTACTATTAGGCGTCATCCCAATAGAATCATAAGCAGGGTTTTACACACATATTAACCCGTACTAATTCTGATACCTAATAAGCTTGATAAAACACAAATATAAATAAACCAATCGCACTGCGAGACCAACTTTAAGATAGCTTTTTATACACATACTATAATACGTGTTAGCCCTTTGATTATTCTAACAATCTCCCTTGGGCACATGTATTTCCTTATGTAATATGTATAACCTTAGGAGCTTCAAAAACTTTGCTGCTCGTAGCAAAGGTATCGCTAAACAATCTCGTCCATTAATTATCCTGACATAGAACCATTGAAACTTTTGTCATCTTTATACTTGACTAAGTCCTCAATGATCACGTATATGGACATAACGAATGACATAGATCAAGTATGGATGATGTGTAGCATGGAAATTACATGTAATGTGATGTACCAAATACATTTCAAGCTAGTCTACTAAATTTCAGTGAGATCATACAAAATATATATATTAAGTGAACCATATTTGAAAACTTTTTTATTTACTTGAGAAACATAAAATCCAAAACAAAATTTATGTCTTTAACAAAATAAACATTCTACTTATGAAACTCAGCTAAACACGAACATCGTGAATGACATGCTTTAATATGAGCGTATGCTCATGAAAGACGTGGGTGGTAATCCCTTATTAGCGGATCCTTGACCATAGAGGTTGTTCCCGATATGTTCGATAGACATTTTACTCGAACCCTTTCTTTCTTCGAAACTTAATGTCGATGTCTTTGACTTTGTGAACTTTGTTGTTATTAGAATCTGACAGCTATGACTATTGTCACAAAATCTTTAGTGGTCTTTGATACCATCTACTATTAATCCGGTGACCAAATTACTGCGGCCATAAAGCATGATTGGATGCCTGAAACTGTGCTACTATAAACTCACCTTCACGTAGTAAAGTTGCTATAAGTTCTGTTGCTTTTCTTCCGGATATAGCTCCTCGAGCAACCAAATAAACATACACGAGGTGGATACAGGCTGTCTTGACATCGGCTATAATCAGTCGGAAGTACCCAATGTCTATCGACTCGATCTCTTATATGTGGCGTGTAATCTTTTGTTCTCGAATGTCGCATTACCGCATTTGTCTTCCCGGTGATCAACCCGGATTGCCATAAGTATCACCCTAACGTCTGCGACAATGTACTTAATATCGGACAGCGATACAAACTTTGAGCATACATAAGGCTCCCCATGTGCGAAGAATATGGGTTTCTTGCGTTTGGTTTCTTTGAAATTATTTTTGGGACATTGATTGAGGCCGAACTTATCTCCTTTTCTTTACGAGGGGTATTCCACGGCTTCTGATCTTGCGTACCAAACCTTTTGAGAATTTCTCGATATAGTTCCTTTGTGATAATCGAGAATACCTCGAGAGCGATCACCGATATCTCGATTCTAATACAAAGGAATCTTCCCAGATCTTTCATTTCAAATTTGTTTGATAGAAAGGTCTTGGTTTCATCTGATAATTGTATATCATTCTTGTGAAATGATATGTAAATTGACATATAAGACCAAGAAAATATGCTTCTCATTTGAACTTATGGTATATACAATCTTGACAACGTTCGCTCAAGAAACCAAAAGTTGGTGCCGGCAGAGCTTGAAATACCGTTGACGAAGCTTGCTTGAGTCCATAGATGGATTCTTTAGTTTGCGTACCAACTTTCTTTAGTCGCTTTGATACAAGTTTTACGTGCGCCATATAAATTGTCATCAATGTTACCATTGGGAAATAGCCGGTCTTCCCTCCATCGATGTAACTCGAGGTCAAAATATTACAAGCCATTATTATCCTGAAGAGTCTTTATTGAAACCGGAATCTGCTTTATAATGATGCACTTTCACTTTTAGTAAATCCTTTACGACAAAGCGAGTTTTATATCTGTTATATTACCACTATTAGTCCCTCTTTTGGTTGTAAATATCCACTTACAACGATAGGGCGTACGCGGTAATGAATCCAGCCGTTGTCTTTCATGGACTGTCTATTTCATTCATGGCATCGATCCACTTTTGAGTTAGGGGCTTTGCGGCGAAACTGCGGGAAGTTGATTGGATCGTCTTCACGTAATTGATACCATCTCGTGTTCTGAAGAAATATAATATAATCATCGGGGAATCGCATTTCTCCTTTCTAGTGGATCTCCTTAATGACATTTGTTAGCGAGATGCTTGAGTTTCTTCTGGAATGACATGTAACGTATTTGATCTTGATGGGAATAATTTTCGATTTCGTCTTCTTTGTTGTTGGATCGTTTCATGAACAATTCCAACAAGCTGCATCTTGATCGTGTTGTCGACAATGGATGGAAGAAACTAAATCCTCTTGAAAACTGAAATCCACAATATCTGCCCACCCCAGCTACATCTTGAAAATGGGCATTTCCGTCTCAAAAAATTGATCTGGTAGTGGGATCATAAAATTTATATACCCCTCTTGATGGATTCGAGTATCAACAAAGTAGCTAACCGTTTTTGAGTCGGTTTCTTTTCATTTGGCTTATAAGGCACTTGCACAGGTTAGACGTCCCAGATATTGTAGAGGTAATGTATCTTGGGTTCTTCACCAGTCCATAATTCATAAGGGTTTTAGTAGTTGCTTTAGTAGGAACTCGATTTAAGATAAACTGATGCTTAGATTTTCTCCCCAGTGATTCGAGGTAAAGAAGTGTAGTAATCATACTCACTCGCCGTGTCTTTTTAATGTTGCATTCGTCTACCAGTACCCATTCATGGTAGGAGATCTGGCATGGTGTATTGAGGAATGCGATTCCACGCTCCCCTCTAGGAATTTGGCAAATGGCCACGGGCGTTGTTCACGTCCGTCATATCTACCATAGTATTCTCCGCTGATTGATCGCGGCATGGTGTTTTGCTAAGTTGGTTTTCACTTTCGGCCTTGAAAGCTTTAAAAGCATCAGTGATTGAGACTTTTCATGAATAAGATAAGGCCATTATGAGAAAAATCATACATAAGGCGTTATCAAATAATGTTGACCATTTCTATTTGGTGTAGGAAATGGTCCCGTATATCTGTATGAATAAGTTCTAAGGCGCGTAGTTAGATTGGCTTGAATCTCCTTGTGTTTGTCTGTTTCCCACCCAGCCACATTCAGCAGGTTTGAAAATCGAAAAATCAAGGGGATCAAAATTACATTTGACCACCAGTACCTGATTCTTTGTTTAGATGTATGCCTAGCGTTGTGCCGTAATGTAGCGAGAATTCTCTTTAGTTAATTTTAAACTTTGTACCTCTTAAACTTGTATACAGATTTCATTATAAGAAGCAGTAATTAATGACAAATATAGATTGTCATAGTAAGACAAAGCCAGAGTACCAATATCAATTTAAAAGATGAAATGGCGATTATTTCTAAATGAACAAGAATAGCCAGTTGTCGATGTAGAAATAGAAACCAAATTCGTCTAAAAATGATTTTAGCAGTATCTTTCAAATCGAATAAGAACAGTCTTTAGTAACAATCTAAATGTTCCTATTGTGACCTTAAGCGGTTGCCATCCACCCATAAATGAATCTTTCTTTATCACTTGGATGTCGACAATTGGGCAACCTGCATAGACACACACTTATATGAGTAGTAGCACGGAATCTACCACAGTATGGCTAGATGCGAAGCTAAATTAACCTCAGGCAAACAAAACCGTATGCGTAACTTTCTTTGCATGGCGTGATGGCTGAGTACAATCCTTCTTTCACGTGTCCAGCCCACCTTACAAAAGTAACAACTAACGCCTTCGGGCTTATTGTGTTGTTGTTTCTTTTGTCTTTATGACTTCTTATCAATTTTCCTTTTGTTTTCTAACTTTGCCTTTAAATGCACTTACCAAATGAGCACTTTCGGTCTTCTCTTGCCCAAGTCTGCTGCTTAACTGCCTGATAGAGATATGAGCTCGTTAAAGAGACCATTTCTTACTGCAGCGATTGTAGCTAACCTTAATGACTAGAATTATGCGAGGAAGAGATCAAACTAAATGCGCGTAGTCGTGAGACGGCTAGCTTAGGTACCTTTAGTTTTGGAAGCAAGATGAGACATCTCCATGATAATACTCATATGTTCCTTGTGCACGCTTTATGCGCGAAATTAGGGTTCAACAAGTTGAACTTATTTACTGCACTTATCGTTTTCAACCAGCGTTGCTCGATTTGTTGAACTTCTTTTGGCGTGCTTTCGGTGGCCTTGAGAACCCACTAATGATTACAGAATTCCTCGACTTCATGATCATTAGACACATCACGATTAGAAACGATCCCAACTCAAAGTCCATTTTTTTGATCAGCGGTACTTTCAGTAGTAAGAATTGGGTTTATCATTTCTTTTAAAAAGCGAGGTCGAAATCATCTGACCAAGGGCCGATACTAACATTTTCTTTCCGGTCCTTAAAGTTGGTCCCACGTTTAGTAATGGGATAGGTTGACATTAGCGAGATATAACGAAGCGAAGTAAGCTGAAATATAATAAAACTGCATTAAAATTTATATGATGAGAATATAATAATCCAAATTGATAAGTGGCGAATCCGTGACAAGATACCTAGTACTCACATTAATTTTTAGTCTTTGAATGAAAATTAACGTAAGTGGTACTCTTGGTCATAGTAATCAAATATTAACAATAATATCCTATCAAATATTAAGTGCTTTTCTTGACCGACTTGCTTATTCATAAGAAAAATTTATAGTATTACATGTTATTACATGAATTCTTAAAATCCGGCCAAATTAATAATCCTCCTTTGGGTTGATTAGTAATGCATGGAATTCAAACACAAAGCCGTCTTAATATGAGAATTAATTCATACGCAAAGAGTTACTTTGGCAACTTATTGTTTCAATAAATTAATTCCAATATTAATAATAATTGCCAAGAATTAAATATGATTATTAACCTTAATTTATAACTTCATATTTATTTTGGCTCACATAATGTTAATTACGCAAGTAAAATAAACATGAAAAAAATTTCACTATACTCATAATTACATACAATACCACATATATAAATATATAAGCCAATAAAATAAATCATAATTGTATGTAATTTGCAGCGGAAAATAACGGAATAATAATAATCCCATAAGTATAGATCGAACACATTATGAATAAGTTCGGAAGTAAAATGCATCAATTTATCAGCCACGTAGAAACTAAAGTTCAAACAACGTATATTTATTCTTAGTTCTTAGCTAAAAACGACTTGATGTAATCGATATGAAGGTGGCTCGATACCAATTGTTAAATTTAATTTATGCCCGATCTTAAATGCTAGATTAATTGATAAACGTAACTCAGCGTCGCGCTGTTGGTCGGGATTGAAGCGTGGGATTTGGATTTTCGTGCAGCATGGCTTCATACATGTTAACCGGTAATGGGATGTAAAAGAATAAGCGTATGAATTGGGGATATATTGACCCTAGCACGTATATAGGAAAATATAGGGTTATGATTCTTATTAGTAAATGCAATAGAACCATAAACGGGTTTACGTATTAACTTAAGTACTAATTACAATACCTAATAAGCCCAATGAAACTTTAAATATAAATAAATAAAATCATTTCTGGTAACTTTAAGATAGGCTTTATCTGCTTGTCTTATAATGCGTGTTAGCCCACACGATTATTCCTAACGGTTTATACTAACCTGGCAAAAAAAGTAGTAAATCAAGAAAGTTTCAACCAAATTTGCACTATCTAACTAGGCAGTGATATGGAATGAGTCAATGAATAGAATAAGAATCCAGACAATAAAGACCAGTCTAATGGTAAGATATTTTGCTGTGATCAAAATTTTACTCGGAGTTCAAATTATCACAAGAGGCATGTGGAGAACCACTCATGAAAATAGAAAAAAATTAAAATGAAAAAAGATGTTGCATGAACAAAGAGTTGTGAGGCATTTCCATTAGTGAACTTCAGAAAACATCATGATGTAGGATTCATTGTTTTATATCAAGAAATGCAACTAAATCAACATATTAAATATCCACTTCAGTGCACATTATTTGTTATTCACTAAACCATATTGGCATATTGCATATCAGAACCTTATTAGGATGACTAAATTTTCAAAATCACAACCATCAAAGGTTTATATGTAGCAATAAAGTAAAACAAAAACAGAACATAAAAAAATAGAAGTCAATTTTTAAAGTATCATACATGTTCATTAGAGAACTCTGAGTTTTTGGTGCTTTCTTGAAGTTGGGCTTCAAGAATTACTATTCTCTCCATAAGCTCTGCATTCTTTTGCTTCTCCATCTTCAACTCATCTGATATTTCAGCAATGCTTTTAGTCTAATTCCCTACTTTCACTTCTTGTTCTACAGAACACAATGTTGAAGCATTGACTACTATGCTTGCACATGATTGAAGTTCAACCATCCTAAGATTCTTCCTAAACTATCTTTTTTTGAAGTTTTTAGTAATAATGCTTGAGAAATAGAAATAGAGACTTTAGTAGGGAGAGCAAAAGACATGAGGGAAGTATTTTGTATGTTGGGCACATGTTATGATATACTCCCTTCATCACAATTTACTTAATTTCACAGATAAAAATTACTTTTATTCGCGCTAACTAATACTTCTTCATTTCAAATTAATCGACAAGCTAATTCCACGCCAAGCCACCACAAATTACTTTTTATTCACTAATTCAAAAATATATAATCATGTCATTGATTCGCTTTTAAAATATTTCATAATATTATTTTTTTCATAATTTTCATAATTTTATATAAAAAGTAATTAATAAATAAAGCTGTGTCTCGAAGAAGAAAGTTCTCAATTAATTCTTTAAACGGGATAAGAAGATACTACTATACCTAAAAAGTAATTTCAAAATACTTTTAATTAATCATAAAAAACAAAAATACTTTAAAAGAACATTTTGCTAATGATCAATTAAATCGACTTTGGGCGAAAGATTTGGTGAAAGTAAATTTCCAAGAAAAAGAGTGAATGCAACCGAATGACTATAGTCGATTAATGATACTATGACACTTTTATTAATCTTTATATGAATTTAATTTTAATATAAAAATAATACACATTATCAAAATATATCATTCTAAGATGATACAATTTAAAAAATCCAAAAATAAATAAATTTTTCTATGCACCTAATTAATATGTATACCAAAATTCGTTGAACAAATTAATACAAATTACCTAAAAGGTAAAAATAAACTTATATAAATGACATTAGTGAACTTTTTATAGAAAATAGTATATATTATCTATAAATATCTATATGTATATTATAAAATGATATAATTTATATTTTTTATCATTAATAAATAAAAAAATTAATGAACATTAATTTACTATGAAAATAAAAAATGTATACTATTAAGCTATATTTGCAGAATGTTAATAATATTGGACTATAGTTGTGTACTTAAAAAATTATCATTCCCTCGATTATTTATTATTATAACAGATGAAACTAGATAATGTAATTACGTGATATGAAATACGTAAGAAAAGTAAATAACACTCAGAATTTAATTCTGGTATCCCTAACGACGTGTTAGGACTAATCCACTGGCAGAGCCAATTTAAAATTTCACCATAATAGGGAAGAAACAAATTACAATATTTGGATCAAATAAATAAGAATGCTTACTGTAGCCTTACAAATCTTCAAACTATTTCCAGAAAAGAAATAAACCTATATACCATCGTGATATATATAGCTAACATAAGAGAACAAACTCAAAGCCCGACGACGCTGGTAATATTCATGTTCAAGCCAATTTCTCAACAAATCTCTACCTCGACTCAATCCTCCACGTATATCAAAAATCAAAAAGACTTTCCCCAAAAGTGCACCGATGTATCCATACCGTATGCCAGATAGTAACAGACAAAGCAAGACGATGCAATCGGATGTGGCTCTCGCCAGACGCTGTTTCACCACGGCAATTAACAACTCAATATTCAAAGAAGTCCAGATAATGCTAAACTTGCTCAAGGAACCGGCTTTGTAAACATAATATCAATCGGGTTATCTGTGAGTACCCACTTTGCTTTTACCTTAATCTTCTTTTTCACCTCTCGAAATGATATCGCACATCAATGTGCTTTTGGTCCTCTATCATGATTTAACCTAATCCTTGCTAAACATATCGACTCAAACCGTCACAATATATCACCGCCTCCCTCGATCGGTGGATGCAGCCCGTGTGTATCACTAACTAATCCTCTCAACCAGATACTCCTCCCAAGCAGCCTTCCTCAGAAAGTGCCATATACTCGCCTCTTCTTTAGTAGTGTATTGCAGTCACCGCTGATCAGAGCGTAGCCCCTCCAACTCACAAATGTAACTACCAAGAGTAAAAAAACATAACTAGTTATAGATCTTCTACTGCGTGTACATCTCCAAGATAGTCGACTAGAGATCTAAATTAAACACTGACTATCACCACCATAACAAAGATCAATATCGGAGGTACCTCTCAGATAACGAAAATCCTCTTCACAACCCGCTAATGTTCTTTCCGTGGTCACCATGAACCCATCACCGACAACACTAACAACAAAGATGTGCAAGATCAGTCTAAGGCGTAGCATAACAGACATCAAACTCCAACTAGTATAAGATACGCTGCTCCATGTAAACCTTCTCACAGATGATCATGCAACGCAATGCATAAATGAGCATTTGTAGAACTCGAGTCTCAATTGGTTTAGCAAAGAGTCATACCAACTGATAGAATCTTCTCAACATAGCCTTTCTGAGATAAGAAAAGCTTCTTCTGACTTATGTCCCTAAATATCTCCATTCCCAAAATCTTCTTTGCAGCATCCAAATCCTTCATTTCAAACTCAAGACTAGTAAACCCTTCAATTTTGAATATCGACTCTCAACTACAAATGACAAGATATCGGCCTACATACGTAACTGGCAGATATCCATTAAAGTTTTTGTAGTAAACAATAACCTGCCATATGGATTCCTCGAATACCCACCCTCACTACGTAGCCTATCAAATCTCTTGCATTCACCGCTTCGAGATCATTTCAAAACATACAAAGATTTCTCTTTAATCCGCAAACATAATCTTCCTCTTTCGGTTCCCCGAAACCATCTCGTCATCATATAAATTTCTTCATCCAACTCTCCATGTAAGAAAATGCCTTTGACATCTAGCCGTCGAGCCGCAAGTCCCGGAAGCGCAACTACAGCAAAAAGCACCCTGATAGAAGTGTGTCTGACTACAGGTGAGAAAATCTCATTGTAGTCAACTCCTTCCCTTTGACTGAAACCTCTAGCAACCACTCTAGCTTTATATTTAACCCCCTCATCTGGTGACAACCCTTCTTTCTGCTTGAAAATCCACTTGCAAGTAACAATCTTTCTTCCTCTTCTCGCCAACTCCCAAGTCTGATTCTTATGAAGTGATTCCATCTCTTCTCCCATGGCAGCAAGCCATTGGACTGACTTAGTACCAGTTACAGCTTCTCTGTAAGAAACTGGCTCATGAGGATCAACTTCCTCTGCAACCTGTAAAGCAAAAGCCAACATATCCTCATATCCATACCTCGAAGGAGGTACTCCGTAGTTTGCTCTTCTTCTCGGGCGTTCAAGAGCCAAACTGCGTGATGTTCATCTGGGATGGAACTTCTGATGTTTCAGCCTCTGACATGACTCCGAGAAGAGCTACTATCACCATCACCATTAACACTGTAATCTCTCGTGCTCCACCCGCTCCCAACACCACCTTTCCTCGCTTGAGGAATTATAAGCGCGATGGCATGATCTAAAACATAGAATTCTCTACTCAAATATTATATTTTGCTCAATAACTCGTCTCTAAGATGACCAAATTCTATACCCTTTCACCATCACTATAGCCTAAATATACCTCCTTCTTTGCCCTTGGTTCTAACTTATCCTCATTCACGAGACATAATAAGCAAATACAGCCCAAAGACTCTCAATCACGTATAATCACCGACTTTATTAATTCACACACCATCAGAGTTTTCGATTAATACCTATGTGAGCATTCACTTAAGTTTATCGATAGCAGGCCGTGGTTGATCAAGCCAAAATTTCAAAACATTCTCAAGCTAACTCAAAGATTCAGCAGCATACAACGAGCTCTCTCCAGAAGTGTTTGATTCATACGTTCTTCTACACCATTCTCAGCGTGATGCCTAACTGCACGATGCCTAAAGAATCCTTCCTTCCGCCTTTACAAAAACTCATCAAACTCGACGGCACCTGCACTGCTATCAAGACACAACCGGCTGACCTTCTTCCCTCGCTTGATTTTCCCACTAAAATCTTCCAATCCTTGAAGCCATTAAAGCATCACTTTTCTTCTTCATAATAAAGCACTCCAAGTCATCCTCGAATAATCATCAACTTCAACATGTAAAATACCCGTGACTCCCCAAAGATTCAACTCGTGGAAGTGACCCCACCAATCGGAGCGACGTAATCCAAAGGTACCTTTTGTTTTACGAAATGCTGAAATTTGTTGCGATACTTCCCAAAGACACGGTGCTCACAAACCCCAAGTCTTCTTCAACTTCTCGCAGACACCAAGAAGATTGCCCCTAGCCGTAATCTGCATCCTCTCTCACTCACGCGACTCAAGCCTCATATGCCACAACTTAGTCATATTATCATTTTCAACAAATGATGACGAACAAAGAGCGTAATCCGTAAGCATAGCACCTTGTAGAAAATACAATGTACCTTGCTTAACACTTTTCAGAATCACCTCAGAACCTCTCTGCAGATATTTATCACTCCACCATCACCTTTAAAACCGAACTCTTTTGTCTAGCGCATCAAATTTTCGTCATCACTGAACATGTCTAACATCTTCTGGGCGTAACTTTTTCTACCATCACGAGTCCTACTTTTACGTAACCTATCGGTGTAAATGTGTGGCTATCAAGAACTAACGCTATATCTTCCTGTGATTTTATACTACTTCCCAAGTAATACCATGCATTAAATTGCCCCTGCCTCTTCTTAGGACAATCGGTTTTCCAATGTCCCTTCTCCTTACAGTAATGACAGACATCCCCTAGTTTCGAACCCCGTTTGAATTGTTTCTTAGGAAACTTCTTTTTCCCCTTAACAAATCCCTGATTACTATTGGCGAATAACCCAACAAATTTCGAAAGATCCAAACTGTAACCACTATAGCTATGTCTCAATTCCCTATTACGAAGAAAGTACTTAACTTCTTCTGTAGCTTATGTAGCCTTTACCATTAGTCATGTATTCTTTTAAATTTTCATATGATGCCTGTGAAATAAACTACCGCACTAAGACAAGATTCCTTTCATCATCAACATAAACATCAATATTACGCAAATCTAGTAATATCGTATTTAGTTTATCTAAGTGGTCTTTTAAGGACGTACTCTTTCTCAGATAATGAGGTCAATTGCACGCTTGTTTCAAAGCAAGAACTTGTCGTTGCTCTTCCGGGTCGATACATTTCCAACTTAGCCCACAATCCAATAACAATGTCTCATGCTCAAAAATTCCATAATAATCTCATCCTCCGCATAACATCAATGCTCGAAAGTGTGCTCTCTCCTCCAAGGAATTCCAAGCCGAACCGGTGCGGATTCTTCATAAGAGGGTACTGCATCCCTCTCGCCTAATAACGCCTCACTGATTCGATATGTACCAAAACTATTTCTCTCATTAAACTTATCTACTTCCAAACCTTTACCACCCATCGCCTCTCGCCGGATACGTATCTAAGCTCGATATCGCCTTATAACAGACAAACTGGTGATAACGTAATTACGTAAAGGAAATAGAGAAGAAAGTAATAACACCCCTGTAAATTTAACGCGATCCCTAACGATGAAAATTTCACTCTGGCAACGGGAAGAAACAGATTACACATTTGACTGGGTAAAATAAATAAGAATGCTACTAAGAGCCTTACAAATCTTCTCGCCTATTCTAAGATTTAAAATAAAACCCATACTATCGTGATATATGCTAAAGCAACACAAGAGGAACAAACTCAAAATCGACGACGTGGTAGAATATTCATGTTCAAGTCAATTTCAACACACTTCCCGACGGTATAAACTCACGTGAGGCTGCCCTCAGCCGACTGATTTCAACACTTCGTGATCGGCGACATCCTCATCTGTGACGACACAACACCAACTCAAATTTCTATATAGTAAAGTACGCCCCCAGCTCTAGTTGTATACTCAAAGTTTGAGACAGTGGAAGTACTCAAAGCATCCTAGGCTCTACAATTCAAGACAAAATAGTGGGTACTTCCACACCACCACACTTGTATATGATCTGTCAACTACAATGGTTGTCTTGGCCTCCTATGAGAAATTACATGACAAACAATTTGGGACACTAAGCTTTGGATTCGATCTTTTATTCTTTTTATTTATACTTAAAGGCCATAGGTTAGCTGGACAAAGCAGCAGCAGCTCTTAATCAATTTTCTAAGGTTCACTTTGCTCCCCTTTGGGTTAAAAGTCAGTCATTAGCATAAACCATGTAAAATTTTAACATCGATTTGCATTAAATCTCGAAGAAAGAATACATCACCAAAGTTATTTTTTCATCAAGCCTATCCTCTCGACACGCAACCTCGTGATACTATGTTTCATCACACAAGCAATTTTAACAAACTCTAAAGATGAGTGAAAAATAAGCAAACTGGGCTTTGTTAAAACAAAACAAGCTGAAGAATCAATGCCTCAAAAGATAAAATCCATTTGGACACATCGATCCAACTCTTCTTATTGATTACCTCTATCAAAATAGGTAAAGACTCTCCCCATTTCTCAATGTAGTTTCTTGCATATACCATTAAAATGTCATGTCTAGGAGCAATCACAATAACTTCCAAACACTCAAGTTTAAACAAAAATTTAAAGCATATCTTGAGCGAGAAGTTACAAATCAATCTAGCACATCCCTCTTCAAAAAGAGTCATAGGGAGACATGAAGCATATTAATTTGTGAAAAGTCATAAGAGATGAATTTAGGATAAATATTTTGGTATAATACATCTCAAATGATAAGTAAGTCAAATACTCCTTCTTTAGTTTTTAGTCTTTAATCTCTTTGAAAATTAAGAATTAAACCCAACTAAAACTATTTTCAATAATCTAATTGAAGCATAATCTATGAGAGTTTTAATATTTCAAAATGAGAGATTTTGTTCTTAGATTGATGTAAAAATATTGTGCAAAAGCTTAGGAATGAATGAGATTGAATGAGGTTAAAAAGGCAATAAAATGAAGCTCAAACACTAAAAAAACGACTATTTTCGGATAGTCATCGAGACGTCATCAAGAGCTTCAAGGTCTCAATGGGGTATTTACGTAGGCTTAAACCCGATGCATCGCATTCATCATGACCTCATCGTGCCTTTATTGAGCATACGTCACGATTTAACCAACTTTAAAAAAATAATTTTCCGTCATAAACTCCAATTTCGACGATTCAAATGCATCAGTTCTTTTAAACTCTCTTTAGAATATGAGATCAAACTTGGGAATTTCTTATTTTGAAAATATCATTTTAAGATATAAATATTTTGGTAAATATTTGGCTAAAAATACTCTCATTTTAAATGCCTAAATCAAATAAAAGCAAGAAGCTTGAAAAACAGCGGCTCGCTTTATGACTTTTACCTAAACTCTGGCTTTCTTCACTCCATCGTATCTTCGACCATTCTTGTTGTCTTTTTCATTACTGGGTCCTTTTCATGACCGGTGAATGATCGACTCGACTTCAAATACTATTCTTTCTTTCCGCTTCAAGTCCTCGACTGGAAGCTCGGGTTGTTGATCCTACGCCATCATCACCACACTTGACCTTTAAACTCATTCAATGACAAGACATCTTTAAGCCCATGACAATTCTTCATTGTCTTTAATGCCTTGATCTTGTGCTTGCTTGATATGACTATCAACTTTACGCTCGGTAAAACACCTTCTAACACGCCAATAATAAAACATTTGAGCATACATGTTAGATAGTAGATTAATGTTTAAGCTTCATTATTAAAATAGTTACTTTTACCTCGTAATTCAACAAGATTACTACATATATTTGCATGGGCCTTGGTGATAAATTGCAGTGATCAGATATCGCAGAAATTCTATATTATTATATATATATATATATATGACAGCCATTATTCAATACAAAATAAACAAGGCATTACTTTCGTAATCTTTCAATATAAGGAATATGTCCAGTTCCTATTGGTATATTAACTAATATCTACATTATAAATTTCATTATTGTAATAACTTACATTATTCTTCTAGATTTCATAAGCTATGTGTCCACGATAGGTTGATTGAATGTTAATGTCTATCGGCCTAACTAACCTCCAATCATCATCAACCGCATCGTCAGATTGAGTGGCACCACCATTTTGATTGTTCATCATCGTTACCACCCATTCTCCTTATGGTGCAACTATCACTCTCAGATTCAGCATAGTTCTCATTCGACAATTCATGATCGTTGCTTTCCATATCAAGAGCGCAATCAACATTTATACCGCCAAGCACTTTAGTGATAGTATTGTGTATATTCTGGGCAGTGAGTTCCTATTTTATGTCTCGAGGTGCACCACATTGTGTCTTTATCTTGTGTTTTGAAGATGTGGTTACTAGACGACCTGTAGTCCGACTTCTAAATCTTCTTGTGTATAACTTCTTCAATGCTAAAAAGTTAGATGTTACAAAATCGACAATAAAAAGAATTAAAGTTAAAATTTAAGTAAAAAGATTGTACCAATAAGTTGAAATTGATAATAATAAAGCAGGTTAAGACCATAATAACTACTACTCATTTGTAGTAATTCATTCTACGAGCTATGTTGAAACTTTGATAACAATAAGTAAGTTGAGGCCAATAAATTGAATTGATAACAAAGCAGGTTAAAATCAATAAACTACAATTTGATGACATTAAAGGCATTGTTAAGGAAATCAAGTATTCTGGTTTTGTTTACTTTAATTTTATTTTTATTAGTTACCACTCACCCATGCATGCATTTAAAGTATTTAATCTAATGGTAAGAAACTAAGCACATATGTAGTCCATGTTGTCATAATGCCTTAACGTTTTGTTAATTTTGTGATTGAAAAATAAGTATTGTTAATCTTGCGATTAAAAAATAAGTAGTATCTTGGCAGTAAAATTTATGTTATATAGTCATGTGATAATTTTGATATCACTCAAGTTTCATTTATATATCATTTCGATCACCCAAAATCACTTTCGACCTATTTCGATCACTCGAGTATCAAAATCGACTACTACCGTCCATTTTCTATGTTAAATTGAAAATTGTGTCAAACAAGACCTAAAACTTGCAGGCTAAACTCGTCCATCTAAGTATTTAATTTTTTTTCAAAATACAAATACATAGCAACAAACCCCAACCCCACATTTGGTGAGCCTGTATAAAATTCTGCCTATTTATTTTCAGATTAATTTAAGCTGCTCTTATTGACAAGCCAAATTTCTATAATTTTGGTGATCTTAAATCCTAACACTTCAAAGATCCGGTGATGGGGAAGGGAGGAGGCGGCAGAGAAGAACTGGAGGTGGTGAGGGGAGGTGGCGGTAGTGGTCTTGAGAAAGAAAAGGCTTATTGTGGCATCGGCAACTAACGTATCAAGCAATGGTGTAAGATAGCATGTTCCTGACCGATCTGTGACCAAAGTCGATGCATCCACACTATTGAAATTCACCCGTTCTTGCATACTGTTGTCACAATATTGAAATGGGAAAGATGTCTGTATAACCATTGATTTTGACTAATTTTGCTACTGTTGTCACAATATTGAAATTAAGAAGTAGTATGATCCCATCTTTGATTCGGTTGGAGGGCATGATGGGCACTTGTATGGGTAAGGTTGCAATAGATGCAATTCAGAAGCTAATGAAGATGATGATTTCATTTTGTCAATTTTTTTTAAATAAAATTACCTAGCGCTGGTTTTACTGCTTGACATAATTTCTTTTAGTTTAACTGATAAAATGAACGGAAATAGTCGATTTTGAGTATTCGAACATCGAATGCCAAAAATAACTTTAATTTGATCGAAATACATATAAATAAACTTAAGCTCATATCCATTTGCCCTAAAAAGATTATACCAATAAGCTGAAGTTTATGAGATGATTATCATTTATTGTACGAACCTTTCAATGACTATGTTGCAACTAGAAAAGTTATAATAGGTGTTGTATAGAGATCAAGGCAGTGGTAGGGGTGAGTAATAATCAAAATGTAATAATCTAAACAAATTATTGAGAAGCAAGAAAAACTACTTAATCCAAAGTACAAACACATTAAACTAGAAATATAACTAAAACCTTAACAAATTTAAACTCTGCCAAAGAGTTTGGCCTAAGCAGGGGGCAATAGGGTGGCTCTGCCATGGTTTGGCGGCTCCGGTGAAATCAGCGGTGTTGGTTCGTTTACATAAGATGGTAAGCAATTATAATTAAAGTTTGTATATGCTAATACTTTTTCATTTTTGTATATAGGACATGGAGACCTGAAATTCGTCCAAATCAACGAGAAGAAGGATAAAAAGTTAAGTGATATAAATAAGAAAGTTTTATATTGGGCCAATATCCGGTACCCCAATGCATTACGAGTTAACGCCCGGTTCCTGGCCGAACCGGTCGACACGTTGCACTCACACTTCACAAACCATCACTTCGCCTTTCCAAAGACGCTTTGGTCCTCACTCACGTGCTCACCGAAAAACTTCCTGGTACCATCCTAATACCCAGTCGTTGACGCTTACCACGAGTTTTATGTGACGAGTTCAAAAGCAAATGCATCTCTACGATACGAAAGTAAGTACTCAATCAAATCTTTATCAAATCGGGCTTAACTTCGAGTCGTATTTACAACGCGATATTAACGAGGTGCCCCTTTATCCTCTCCGGTGCCGACATGCTATTACTATATGACTATATTCTATAAATATCCCTCTATAAATATCCCTTCCGCTATCAGCTTTTAAAGGTAATGTCTTCCTTTACACATAAATACTAGTTTAATCTTCTAATAAATTCTAACTTTATCATCTGAGTGATCAAGGATCGATTTCCCCGGCCGCGCCTAGGTACCCTAGGGAGCACATCGGCACTTCGACATCACAACCTGCCTATCTAACAAACCAGTGGGTCAAGCTGTGGCCCGCAGCCGCTTTGGCAGTGTCGAGGACGCGACCATACCTCGACAATCCTTCCAAAAAGATCAATCACTGTAGCCCCCGCATTCGAGATTTTAAAGTGGGCGAGGGCCGACATTTGTACCCTCGCCCAACCAAATAACTAAGAGAAATGTATTGCTAGAGAAAGAGCGACTCCCGCCCAATCCAAGAGGCCGCCAAATCGCCACATCAATTGGCGCCTGCCTCATGTAGATCCTTAACCCCCCTTCATCAAACCATGCGAGCGGTTCCCGGAGACATTCGGAGAGACACCGTCAAAAGGACACCGGCAAATCAAAGGTTCCTATTAACCATCGTCGCTCCGACGATGAATCTAGCCACAGTAACTGTGGCCCTCGAAGGCGTAGGGACCATACCAAGTACCTGTGAGACAATACAAATTCCGACAACTCACACAACGAGAGATCGAACAATCGACGTGGTAACGGTTTAACCCCCGACAAGATTCCCGAAAGTGTCCCCTATTGTGGAAAACCACGAGCAACAGTAAAAACCGATCGGTTATGAAAGTGTAACCTCTCAAGGAGCACTTTACGCTACCATGATTTGAGCTTAGCTCTGCTGAGAGCGGCACAAGGCTCCCTCGCCTGTGACGAGATAAAAGTCGTGGGTAATAAGAAGAATGCCGAAGTTACAAAAACAAGCCGGATGAACTCTGACATCGCTCAGCGCATCACCCCCTCGGGTCGAGAAACGCTTACATAAGCATCTGCTTCCATTTTCTAGCGTCGACAGGAACGCCATGCCAAGTGGGATTTAATTCCCAAATTCAAAAACTTTCAATGGATTCGAGACTCCGGGCAATCATCTTAAATCTTGGATTCTCAACTATCTTTGGGCGATCACGCATTTAGGCATACGCAAGGGCATTCCTAAGCAAATTTTGTCGACAGTTTTTGAAGTGGTTCCACAAGTTGCCATCCCATTCCATCATCGCATATACTGGATCTGCTCATGGACAAATTTGGAGCTTCCATAGCTTGCCGATGAGCAGGATGTTTTCGATTAGGTTCTGGGCCGGTTTTTTCCTTTTTTTGTGTGTGAAACCGAATCTATCGGTTTTCTAATTATACAAAACCATTTCTCGGCACGAATTACCCTGATTGATCGGTTCGTTAAGGTCATTTTTCATGTTTCGTTCTATTTCGGTCGGTTTTTTAGTTTTATTAACAAAATACTATTCTCAAACATTATCTTACCAATTAATTTCACCAAATGCATGATTGTAAATTAAACGTAGTACTAATAATTCTTCAAATAAACAGAGTACTAATAATAATTTAAAATAGAGTTCTAATAATTTCAAATTAAAATAGCTTCAAACAAGCCACTAAACAAATTCCTTCCGAATAGTTGATCGCCAACATATCACATGCATTTATATTTATTTGTCTATCAGACCATCATCTTCATTACCTACATCAAAATAGGCATAAAACACAAAACATAAATAATGAATAAAAATTGAAAAATATAATTATTAGAACACCACCAATTATAAATGGATCATTTATTATTTACCTTCATTCTCCTTCTCTTTTCTTCCCACCTCTTCCACCACTCATAAGGCATATTGGGCCGATTTTTGTCCTTGGCCAATTTTTGTGTGCAAATCAAAAGCTTCAACAAGATTTCTAGTAACCTACCCTAAAATGATCTACAACTCGCTCACTGCATCACTAAATTCTCGAAGCAACGGTGTGTTGATATAGGTATAGCCAAAACATCTTTTGCAATTTAAGTATATAATACTTCCTCGTAATTCTACCTTTCCACCATGCCAAAATATCAAGTGGAGAATCAATTGGCTCACAAGCTTCATTCAAATACTTATTCAATTCTGAAGTATTCTCTGCCTGTTGTTCCATCTTCAAATGTTCTGCATAACCTTCTCTTAAAAAACCAAAAGATCCCAACTATTCCTATCCAAACATGACTGATCACTTCCCACTTGATCATTACCATTCTCAACAGATTTATCACCATTAGTTTGGTATATTTTCAAAGTCATATCGGGCTCTCAAACAATTCAAACAACACATCTTTCACTTCTATCAATCATTTCCCGCAGCACACGCAAATTCATGAAGACTTGTCCTTCAAGAAATAACTTATGAATTTCAATTTATACCTGGATCAAGTACACAATGTACCATACAACAACAATTTTGATTTTCCATTTTCCCCTTAATATTTCACAAGTGTTTTTTCTTATTCGACAAAGTCTAATGAGATGCGACCTTAATCTTGCACTTGAGAAATATTTTGAATTAATAGCAAAGATACACACCAATCGCTATCTCGTAAACAATTTCATTGATGTACAAGCATAATTTGAACCGTAAACTTCCAAAGTGATTTACAAATTTTTTTTCAAGAATTTCATAAAGTTTTTTAGCATTTACAAAATCAAATTGAAGCCGAGATCAATCTCTTTATCGTAAGAGGATTCTTGACTTCTACCGCTTATCTCATCTGCCCCACAAACATCCAAATCTCTATCATTACAATCATCATCAACATTTGAGTTATCAATGACAACCTTAAAGTACTTTTTATATTGGTAATCCATCCGAGCCATCCTGTCAAATACATCTTCATACTTTTGGGCCACCTCTAACATTTCATAGGTAGAGTTCCACCTAGTATCCACATCAAGTACTAGACATTTCTTACTAGTATTCTTTGTAAATGTCTTAGCATTATCAAAGGCTGCCTTTCTAAGAGGAGAAGACTTGACATACCTAACGACATTTCTAATTTTCAAAATTGATTCAGCATGTTCTTTCAACCCTTCTTTTACAATCAAGTTTAGAATATGACCAGCACATAATGCATGCATAGTTCTATTCCTAATATCTCATTTTTCCACTTAATATTTTTCCTCAAGAAATCAACAGTAGTATCATTGGAGCTAGCATTATCTACTATTAGCGTCAAAATATCTTGAATCCCCCAACTCAACAAACATTCCTCTATATATTTTCCAATTATATAACCTTTGTGATTCTCAACAATCTTAAAGCTTATAATCTTCTTTTTTCAAAGACCATTGCCAACATAAATGAACCGCGAGACACATATATAGTTTCTAAGTTTTGCATGTAGATCCAACAATCTATGGTTAAACAAATTCTCTTACCCTCAAACCTTTTTTTCAAATGCTTTTCTCATTCTCATCATCTTTAGTCCGCTTCTATAGTGAACAATGGTTTAAGTACAATCTTTTCATCAACCTCCTAAATCATTTCCTTCAAATCTCATTATCCTAAATGAGTGCTCGCTAATTATGACCATTTCGCTTATCCACCTTTTAATTTCTTTTTAAGAACATTTGCTAAAGTTCTTATCACTTTTAATAGTGAAACTATCAATTGTAGACTAATTTTTACTGCTAAAATTGTGATCTCGGTATTTGTCATCATTATATGATTCCTCATACCAGTAGTGCCGTTGTTCTTTCCATGACATGCATAGGTCTGTGAACAATGAATGCATTTCATGCGTTGATCGACCTCAATGACTTTAAAATGCTTCCAAGAATCAAGATTTCTTCCGATCCCTATTAACTTCACCATCTTCAATTTTTATCACTATTTTCTCATTTGATTTTTCATTGTCTACTTTACTTCTTTTCTTCTTGAGCTTGAGGTTATCTAGTTAAAATAAAAAATAAGTATATAAGTTACATTAATCTTAAATTGAAAGTCATTGTAAATTAAATCAAAAATTATATTCTAACAGAAATATAAAATAAACAAAGTATTTTTTTTCACCAACATATTCTAACAGAAACATAAAATAAACAAAGGAATTCATTTTTCCTCCAAACATATTTAAGCTACAAAATAAATAAAAGGAGCTGGGAAAGACGTGAGTAATCGAATCATTGTCAAATACTCAAATTACATAAGAATCATTTATGTCTAATTATTAACTAACCAAATCTTGTGTAGTAGACGCATCAATCTCCTTTTCATTCACGAGGTAAAGCTTTTGATTATTTTTACCGCCGTAAATGTAGAATTAGGTATTGTATAGATTTTGTTCAATTTAATGCGATTGTTAGTCTAGTTAATTACGGAGTAGGTATTAGTTTCTCTATTCAATTAGCATTTAGTAATCGATATATTAGTTCGGGACCTTTAGCTAATTTAGGACCGATCCATTGGCTGACTTTAGCTTTTAGTCAGCTTCTTTGTGAGTTTAAATTAGATATAAATATTTAAAAATTAGTATAATAATTTTTGTAAAAACTTAAAATTTAAATGAAAAAATTAAAAAACATAATATATATAAATATTTTAAACAAAATAATATATAGTCGGCTCGGGTTTGTCGGTTTCGATTCGGGTTCATGCTAAAACCTAAAACCGATAATTTTTACTGCATGATTTTTACCATTTCGGTTTGGTATCATTTTTTTCCAACCATTTCGTAAAAAACAGTTCGTCTCGGTCGAAGTTTTTTCGCCAAATAACCGAAACATCCCTACCGATGACGCATGCAGAGAACCCTCATGAAAATACAAAAAAAAACTGGTGGGAGACATCGAGAAGTTTCGCCAACAGACTAAGAGGCGAAGCGACCAATATCCTGACGGCCAACGAAAAGTGACAATGATCTCGTTCTTTCACGAATTAAGATACGGTTGTTGAGAAATTGGTGTCGGAACCACCCAACAATTCAAACGAAAGCTATTCAAACTCGTCATTCAATATATCAAGTTAGAAGAGGTGAAGCTTCTTTCCGAGGAATATTCACTTAAGTCGGAGGGGTCGAAGCGAGGATACGAACTACAGAAAAAATCTCCAAAAAGGAGTCGAGTTTGGGACCGCCTCCAAAGGCCCAAGGAGGTGAACATCGAAGACGGGCAAGATCCCCCGTACAGTAGGACGGTGCAAAGATAAATTCCCTGAGCCCACTTTCAGATACGCCTTGCGGTACCGGGAAGGATCTATGCCCAATTAGAGGATAAAAGGATACTTCCCAACCCCACAGTAAAATCTCCTAATCGAGGGACGAGAAGAAGTATTGTGATTACCACAAGGATCATGGCCACGACACCGACGAGTGTCGATCACCGAAAGCGTATATCACAAAATTAATCATTGAGGGAACCGGGAGTTTTGTGAAAAGAGACTATGGGAGCCCCTCGCGGCAAAGAGAAAGGACGCCTCCCCGGCGTGATTTCCGTGTTAATAAAGATCGCAGCGATACCTCGACAATGTGAAGGGTGTATACTATTTCGAGGTATACTTAGACGGGGACACCCTCGAACTCTGTAAGAAAGCATGCATGGCGAGGTTCCAGATATGATTTGGCTCCTATTAAAACTATATACGTAGCCAATTACCTTCTCGGAAAGTGAGCAGGGACTTGAACTCCCCATGACGATCCCCTGGTCATTAGTCCCATCATCGCTAACTTTGTGGTTGCCCGAATGTTGGTGGATACGGGGAGTTCTACGGACATCCTCTATTTACAAGCATATGATCGGCTGGGACTTCCTCGTAAACACTTAAAACCGGTATCTACACCCCTCACTGGGTTCACGGGACATTCAAAGTACTCCTACCGATACGGAATCGACTTTATAATCGCCAGCCCCCTAACGACTACAAGTATAGTGGCCTCTTTTACGGTCGTAGACATTCCGGACCCTTCTTACAACGGACTCATTGGGAGGCCTCTTTCCTCAACGCTATTAGAGCGAGTATCCTCTACATCTAAAAACGGCTCCTAGAAGCCGAGGAGTCAGGGGAAAATCTCCGGAGACTAAAGAGTTAGAAGTGCCATCGCCTTCTATACCGAGTGGTGCCTCTTAACATACCTCATCGCATTTAAAAGAACTGTGGATGCCCATACCCCCCCGCTTGGTGCTCCCTGTCAAAGATAACCACCCTAAAGAAAAGCGAAAGTCGGTAAGACGAGAACCACATAAAGAGTTAGAGTCAATTCCGCTTTCATGATAAATGTAATTCCAAGACTTTCGTGATGTGCAAGAAACTCCTTCCAACCCATCGCGAGGAGCTTATACAACTGTTGCGTAAGTACGGCGAGGTCTTCGCACGGGTCCGAAGGATACGTGCGGATACGTAAGTCTCTTCATCATTTGCACTTGACCCCTTTTTAGGCCTATCAAATAGAAAAGAGAAATTTTTCAAACCAGTTAACCTCGCTATACGAAGAGACGAGGAATCGATGGCGCGGCGCGATCCGAGAGCTTCAGCTTCCTCGAATGGATAGCTGAATGGGGTCATGGTGAAAAATCCAACAATAAATGGAGAGATTGTGCACGATTTCACCAATTTGAACAAAGCTTGCCCGAAGATTATTATCCTATCCGCCGTAGTGTCGGTCGGCTGGAGCACCGACACGAGGTATTCGACTCGACGCCCGAGGAGGTATATTCGACTTCCCGACGCCTTTGTAGTGGTACCTTACCAAGATTCCTAATGACGACGACCAAGAAAAACGGCTTTTCATAACGGAGTATGGCCTTTTACTGAGGGTAACGCTTTTGGTTTGAACAACGCTGGGGCAACTCTACCAAAGAACGGTGAATCGATTATAAAATAATGCATCGGGAGAACATTGAGCTATATGTCGGTTTATTATTGCTCAGAAAGAGCCGAAGGATCATTTTGAAAATTTGGAAGAAACTTCTTTGAAGTATTAAAATCATCACGCTATGGATAAATCCCGTGTTGTTCCTTTGGTGTTACTGAAAGTTCTTTCTTCATGATGTCGACGAAATCGAAATTAACTCGACAAAATCGAGGCAATCCCGAACATTTAAACCTCCCACTCCTTGCCAAAAGAGGTCCAAAAGCTAACGGTTTTCTCGGCATCGAAAGGCATTCATCTCAAAATCGGGCCACTAAAATTTGCCATTTTCAGAAAATTCGACAGCTTCCAAAGAAATTTTCCTCCGGGAAATGTAATGTGAAAGAGCCTTCAAGAGTTGGGTTAAAGGATTATCTCGTATCCCCAAAGTTATTTACAAGGCTCGGCAGCCTAAGAATCAGTAATTATAGCTCGCAGCTCGGCGGCCGCGAAAGAAAGGTCCTAGTCGTAGCTAAGCAGGTATTCGTGAGGCCTATTTAATATGTGAGTTACTGGCCCCTCCATGGGGCGGAGGAGTCATACCCCTTAATCGACAAATTTTTGTTTGTTATTGTCATTACAGCAAGAAAGCTTAAAGCATATTTTGAATCGCATCCCATCAAGGTAATGATGGATCAACCCATTAAAAGTGATCATGACCCAACCCTCGCCGACCGGAGGTCAATTCACTGGGGTATCAGCCAAGGAGTTTGAAGTCGGGTTATTCCCTCGTGAACTAGCATAAAGGCACAAGCTTGGGCCGGGACATTTCGCTGGTGGTATATACCGCCGGATCCCGTGAGGAAATCCGTGCTCTGATGTAAGTGAAAAGGATTTAAGTCCCCGGATGGAAATTACATGTAGATGGATCGAGCAAGAAGGATTCGGGCAGAATTCTTATAAAAGGACCCGGCGCAAGTGTATTCGAATACGCCATTCGTTCTCTTTAAAGCTACCAACAATGAAGTTCTAATACGAGGCCACGGTCACGGGATTCCGGGAGCAATAAGAAGTACCAAGATTCAACGATCAAGCTGTCTGCGGTAATTCAAAACTAGTAATCGAACAAATTAAGGGAGATCATGGAGTTAAGAGCGGTGACACTCACTAAATATCATGTCAGCGTTGAAGCCTTGGATAAAAGGGGTTCAAAATGCACCTCATTAGGAATCGAGCACCGATTTGCCCTCAGTGCTAAGTATCCCTAGCCATAACGGGCAGCGTGGAGGTCATGAACCGAACCATATTTATGGGAATTAAGAAGAATCTCCTCAAAACGGGGTGCCAATGGTACAAAGAATTAGACAGGGTTCTATGGTCCTACCGAACGACAACAAATTTCTCTAACTCAACATTTGAAACTGCCACTTTGCATAATGGATCCGAGGTCGTGTTCCCTATCGAGGCTCGGCTCGCCTAATATAAGGTAAAATTGGCAAAAGTAGGAAGGCAAATGACAAGCTACTTTAGGAAAGTCTTGATCGTCGAAGTGAGTTACCGTATCAAGCATCATTCTATAAGCATAAGCAAAGTCAATGTGAAGATTTTACAATTGAAGCGGTTAGAATGTGAAATTTAACAAAGACACTGTATTTGGCAAGGCATAAAAGTAGCCAAATTTCAAGAATCAGAATAAATCAACTTAAGTGGGAAAGAACTCCACTTGATTGGTTGTTTAGGACTGTGATCCCATGAGAGTTTCCAGGAACTCTGCGAAGGCCCCTCGACTTCACCCTCGGCATGGAATTTACCTCAAGAAGTATTTTGTTCAGAGTAATTTTGTAATATCTGTGAATATCCCCGACATCCAAGAGATCCCAAATTTTGTAATAATATCATTCGATTAATTAAATAGTTTCAATCTATTTCCCTCGCCTGCATTTGTGAAGATCTTATAAAAATGACTCCTTGCCATTTAAGATTAATTACATAGTTTCAACTTATTTCTCTCGCCTGCACGAGGAAATATCTTATAAAATACCTCTCATTTAAGATTAATTTAAATAGTTTCAATCTATTTCCCGGCCTTCGCACGAGGAAGCATCTTATAAAAAATGACCTTGTCATTTAAGATTACCAAATAGTTCCTGTCTTATTTCCTCGCCGAACCGAGCAGTTGGTTATGCCACCAAACATTTTAAACTAAACTCGCATACGGTATTCAGAGCGATCTTTAAATCGTATCCCTTCAATTAACCAAAGAAATCCCATAAATGGGGTTTTTCTTTTAAAAAATCGAGAAGTAGTTCAAAAATCATACATTTGATCGAATAATTGATACTGCCGATAAATGAATAAACCGAATTCCACTACTATTACAAGGACTTCCTAAACCGTTAGTCAACTCCTCACAAAGGCAAGCAACAACATATACGAGAGATAACAAGAAATGACGTATGTAATAAAGATCGATGAAGAGTATTTGTGAAACCTAAATTTTATTAAAAATCGAGGATCGAAAGTCGAGATGTTGGCATTCCCATTACTAAACAAAAGATGGCTGGCGCACGGCGCCGCACTAGTCGGATGTGCCCGTAATCATTAAATATTACAAAAAAGTCAGGGGTCCTATAAAAAAGATTAAAGAGGAATGTCCAACTAATCTATTCTACATCTTCATCACCCCCAGAGGCACCACTGTCTTCCTCATCAACACCCACATCCTCGTCATCATCATCAGGGATATCATCAAAAAGGTCTACTACATAGTCATCCCCCAACCCAGAAACGTATTCTTGGAAATGGGAGGATATGCCCGGGAAGTCCGAGGAGACCTTTGACAAAAAATCCCTATGAGGGTAGCGGTGTTCCCTTTCAACAAATTTCAACATACTACGCCTCATGTTCAATGGCCGAAAATTTAATTTCCAAGCAAGAAAGCGGATCTCATGGTCTCTTTCTCTACAAGGCAATCAACCAGTAGGGACCTTGTCTCTGAAAGCTCGGCCTTGGTCTTCCCAAAGTCGAGGGTGGCCTTCTGAGAACTCTCTCTTTGAGGGGCGCTCCACTTCTCGATTTAAGCTTCCTTCGAGATGGCAAAGATCCGAGACTAACTTCTCCCCGGCACGGGCGAGGTCATCGTGATCTCTTATGGCCTCTTCGCTGTGGCGGAGTCCCTCTCTCTTCTCTGATTCTCCTTATGGACTTCCAATGGAAGATTTCTCCCGTTCGAACTCCTCATTAACCTCGCATCGCCTATCATGGATATAAGATAGGCCACCCTCGTCGCCGAAAGGAAGTGAAATTACTGGGCAAGCCGATTAAAAAATGTAAATGGCGCATTTTGAAATTAAGAAAATACATACCTTAATTGATAATGAGAGCAAATTGTCAAAGTGGGCATGCTGTGGAGGATCGGGAACATTCATCGCCTGGCATTCTCCGCTCAAAGATATAGTTCTTCAACATGTCTACGGCCAAAGAGCGACCGGCTCGGCTAGACGTATACCCTCTTCCTCGGCCGGCCGTGAACATAGCGAAGGCGCCAACGACACCCTGTGGTGAGGCCCATGCCACTCAACCGGCTCAGCTTCCCAGATAAATATCAAGGGTTCGCAATCCGGAAACCGCCCAACCGAACGCCAACCTCTTTCTACACCCGCCCCTCCCCGCATTAATGGGGCGATGTTTCACAACCTGGGCGGCCCACTGGAAATACAGTGATCTCCACCCAATGCTCCTACCGTAATCCGCGACCCCTACCCGCTCCTTGTTCCTCCAAGACTTAGAAAATTTCGTGCAATACTTTTCAATTCCCCTTCGTCGAGACGCGACTTTAGTGGATAGGTTTTCAAACCGCTGGTCGATCCTTCTCAAACCGAAGGTCCTTTCCACGGCTCTGGACTCTCACGTATATAGAGTCACTGCCCTATGGTCAGTAGATTTCTTCCTTCCATTTGTAAATAGCCTTTTATTAACTGTGAAACCGTGCCCCCTCTGTGGAAAATACGCCTTAGCCGGGTGGCTGTAAATAACCATTTTTGTAGTGGGCCAGTAGGATAGTCCATATGTAATCTCCACCTGTAGATCTATTCTTTTAGTTTCCATAATGTCTCGCCACTCGCGAAGCTTACTCTTTCCTGGCCAAATGAAATGGAACATGTTGACCCAAAGATCGACAAGATCGCGAAGACGATGGCATTTCGCTGGTGCTTCTCGCGAAGCCGCACGGATCAGGCGACGGCGTACGCTGCCTCGGGATGCTGCTCGGCCCCGTCATGCCCAAGAAGATGCCTATAAATGTCAAAGACCAACCGAGACATCGAAATGTGTTTGATAAACCGCTACATTATAAGGTTCCATGCGAAAGAGTCCTTATCCGCACGGTTCGACCAATCCAAGGAATTACCCCACCTCGCCCCTTCGCCTCGGGTATAAAATTATAACATAAATTCATCTTACATACTTGCTTAACATTTCCTTTTTTTTCTTTGGGGATTTTATTAACCAATCTTATTTGTGTGACGACGCTCTTAACGCTGCCCACGACGCTGCAGAGCCCAGATGCTCCCCTTTATCTACAATTCAGCCGCCACCGTTCAGAAACCATGGTCGTGAGGGTCCCCTACCCTCACCAGAGGCTCCTGGCAAGGAGAACTTCCCCACTACTACCACAACTGCTGCGACTTCCACCTCAAACACGGAAAAGAGGCCGGCCCCTGAGGAAGGAAGGCCTAAACTGTTCGCTCCACGCAAAAACACGCCGCCGGCCTGCCGGGTCGAAGACGCGACCATTCCCGAGGACCCCATCCGCCTCTCTCTCCTCCTCCTTCGCCAGCGGTCGCTGTTATTCCTTCACCAACCTCCATACAAGAGATGCCACACCTCCCCCGGGCCTGCTCCTCGGCACGTGAGCTGATTCAAGAGCCTAAGGTCCTCAGAGGCTATTCAGCCAACTTCTTGAGCCTTCCGTTCACTTTGCCTGGCGGGTTGCGGGTCAATGAGGATTCCATCCTATGGAAAAAGCAAGACGCCATCCAAGCTTCCAGGCCCTTTGATCTTAGAGCGGCTGCGGATTACGGCGCTCAAACGATCCTAATGGAGGTTCAAGCTTCAATAGCCCGCTATTTGATAAAGTGCTGTAACTCTCTTTCTCCTCGATTTATCTCGATTTAGAAATCGGGTCTAACTTTGCCTTCTTCCTTTCATGCACATGCTCCTCGAACGCGAGTCACTTTTGGCCCAGACGATTCTCTCTCAACAATGCGCACGCTGACGCTACGGAAGAAGAATGGGCCCCGACTTCAGTGGAAGAATTTGTCCGTAAGAATGAGGATCTAGCGGAGAAAATAAGAAGTTGAAGACCGCTCCGCCGCGACTCGTAAGTGAGAGGAAAGAGGCCTGCTAACGTTGTATTCAAGAGGCGAGAAGCTGAGCGCCTAAACACTCGCTACATTCGCGTGGAAGACGAATGCCACAAATAGCGTACTCAAAGAACGCCTGCATTTACGGCAGAATTCTTCAAGAAGAGGGTGGACGTAAGCTAAAATTTTAAAACCTAAAGCCATGGAGTAGCGCTCTCATGGACGTATCTGAAGACGCAGCCCCGCTGGCTACCAATTTTCCGAGGACTTGGGAGTAGTAGGCCGGGTGCGGATGCTTACTACTTACGCCATTTTACCGCACTTATATGAGAAGTAATCCCGCGATCGTGGATAACTATCGCAAGTTCATCCAAGGTTATGCCAGCAGTGGTTCGCTAACCGCAACCTTTGACGCCCCTTTAACTCCTAAGTAAAGTAGTTGTTAACTCTCTCTGAAGTCGTACATTTACGCCTCGCTTCTTAACCTTTTGATTAGATGTTTGTCTGTAACTTGATGATAACAATGTTTATAACACTATTTCATATATGTTTTAACTTGTCTTGTTCTTTTTACTTTATGAATTTCAATTTCTCAGACAATCTTATGAATTTCAATTGCATAAAAAGCTTTTCTCTAAGAGCCATCTCGTCAGGACAAGCCGCTTGAAAGCCGACTTAGCAGCCTTAATAATTATTCTCTTGCCCCCTCAATAGCAGCTTATGGTCTTACGACGAGCCGCTAATATGGCCGACGCTTCTCGCGGCTTTTTACCCCTCGTTTCATAGTATGCATAAGAGCTTTTCCCTTTATTGGCTAATCGCTTATTAGCGATTAGTTGGGGCTCTTATTTACATGACCGACGAGCTTATCATTGTTTTTGTATGGAATTATACTTCAGATTAGCATTCTAGCACGAAGCCGTAGCGTTTTCATATAATTTTAACATATAATTTAAGAATAAAACCGCCTTTTATTAATGGTTCAAAACCCTAGAAAGAGTATTTTCCCTTTTTAGGGCGGTTACAAGATCCCTCTCAGGCGTTTACACATAATATCGACATGTTGTAGGCGCCGCCAAAGTTATAGGAATTGCTTTGCCGCCTAAGTCTTTGAGTCTATAAAGACTGGTCCTATAACCCTCTTCACCCGGGAGTAGGGTCCCTCCCACTGGGACTCAACTTGCTTGGCTTCGGGTCAAGCTCGCCGAACATAACAAAGAATAATAAGTCTCCCCGAATCTGAATCATGGTTTTTCACCCTTCGGTTATAGGTCTGAGCCATTGGGCTTGTTTGTACTTTAAGAGTCTTATAAAGTGGCCTCATCTCTCACCATACACAAAGTCAGGTATTCTTACGCCTGGCCGGTCATTGTTTTCCTTTTTCGAATCCGATTTTCCTATAAGCCGGGCAAACCGACCTCCTCCCTGGCCGCGTAACTGCCTCGGCCCCATAGACTAAAGCAAAAGGAGCCTCTCCGCTGCTTGATTCGGCATAGAACGTAGGACTATAAACACTGCAATTCTTCTGATCCAAATTCTCCCTCCTCCTTACCACTTTCAGAATATATTCTTTTGATGCCTTTGAATATAATTCGTTCACGACTTCCACTTTCATTGGCCTCGGTGGTAATAGACCGGAGCAAATCGATGTTCTATCCTCGAATTTTCATGTAAATCCGCCAAGATTGGTCTCTTCGAATTTGTGGACCATTATCGATACCGTGATCCCCGGGAATACCAAAC
Organism: Lithospermum erythrorhizon; assembly: GCA_019722365.1. Classification (NCBI taxonomy): domain Eukaryota; kingdom Viridiplantae; phylum Streptophyta; class Magnoliopsida; order Boraginales; family Boraginaceae; genus Lithospermum; species Lithospermum erythrorhizon. The sequence continues at coordinate 78,882 of JADFUC010002075.1, read as the reverse complement.
CTAACGAGTATATTTTCCCCCAGTAAGAATTGCACCGCTTCTTCACCTCTAGTTTTCTGAGGGCGGCCTCTACCCATTTGCTGAAGTATCAACCGCTACAATAGTGTACTCCGCTCCTCCCTGGGCCTTGGGTAACTTTTCCACCAAATCAATTTCCCACATACGGGGCTTTAACGGGACTTTACTACTGTAGTGGATTTGTGTGGCACCGTAGGCATTCCCATTCAACGGGTAAAAGATTGCACTTCTTCACATACGCGGTGGCATCTCTCTTTAACCAACGCGGCCACACCCTGCTCGTGTGGTTTCTGATTGCCAGCCAACGCTCCAATATGACTTCCACATCATCCCTCGTGTATCTTAGCCCCACACCGAATATACTGCACACGCACGCTATCACGGCCCATCCCATGATTTCTTATATAGCTCACCTGCATACAAATTGATACTGGTAGATCAAGGGTTTTGGATCTTTTGATTCCATGCCGCCACCAGTAATTTAACCTCGCTTAAGATACAAGATTATAAAGGCCCGCCAATCAACTATCTTCGAGCACATTATCCTCTCGTGACCTTTTCTTCGATAGTCGGGTTGGATCATGTATTTCAATATATACACCTTCGGCAATTCATTTAATAAGCTGTGGCGGTAGCCCGAGAGATGTCAAGTCCCGCTTTTTCTATTCTTTCGCTCGGGAATATGTTCGGGGCCAAAAGTCTTTTGAACTCGCCATTCAGACGCCTGGAGTGATATTTTCTCAAAGCCTCGTTTTTTACCCCACAACTTCCCCTAATTTGGTCTATCACCAGTTTAGAGTCCCCTTTAACCTCAAGAGTTCTTCTATCCCTACTGATCTCAATTAACTTCAACCTCGAATCATCGCTTTGCTACTCAACTTCATTATTTGTGGCGGAAGTTCGAACCGCAAGGCATATTCCACACTCTCTCGAGGTCCCATAATCAACACTCCCGCACCAACTCCCTCGATCATCGAGAGCCCCATCTACAAATACTGCAGTGGGTCCTATCTCCCGGGTTCGACTTGGCCGTACCTTTTATCGTCAACCCGAATGATCATGCAGTTCCTCGCAATGCACTCGGGTTATAAATCCGCCTAACGCCATATCCGGGGAGGCTGTCTGGGTACATATGATATTTCAAACTCGCTTAATTCAATAACATGCTGATCAACCGTCCGTGATAGGCCGATCAAGTTAGCACCCGCTTTAAAGGTCAAGCCATGACTACTTGCAATCAAAGTGGGAATTCAAAGTAAGCCTTCAACTTCTAGGAAGAGACTATCAACACAAAGCGCCTTGCCTATTACGGGATACCTCTTTCTTCTGCATCTCCGAGATACGTCGACGTAGTATATGTCTCGAATCCGGGTCCTCTTACTAAAGACGTTGACCGCCACGCCGAGATGGCCAAATATAGTTGCAAATCGCTTTCCCCTCGGCTCTGCCCGATAACAATTGGGAGACCCTAAATATCTTTTTCAGCTCTCAAAAAGCCTATTTTGCAATCGCCATCCCATGTGAATTTTTTCTTTGACACGCGCTTTAAAGCTCCCTAAGAAAGGTAAAATTTCCCCTCGACTCGATATGAAATTCCATTCAATGCTCCTGCATCCGACGCCTCGCACTTCCTTATAACCGTTAGGGGGTGGTTTCATTCCTGGCTAATTAAATTTGATCAGATTAAAGCCCAATTCCTTGGGCCATCATATATCCCGTAAAATCTCCTAACATCATCTAAAAGAGCATTGATCTAACCGGCCCCCGATTTATAAAAAAGCGGTTTTTTCTTCATCTTCTAAGCATGCGGACTTGGCCAGGCCTTCCCCTTGGAAAGATCCACGAAGTCAAAGACCTCATAGCCGGCGCTTCCATCAACCAAGCTCCCCAAACACTCAGAGAGCGATAAATCCTTTGGGCTTCGCTTTATTTAGATTGGTAAAATCTGTACACATTCGCCATTTCCTATCGGGCTTTTGACCTACTCACATCGCCACCCACACAGGGAACTTTAACTCTCGTATGGGGACAGGCTTTAGTAGAGCCTCGCACTTCTTCCCCCGATTTGTTCTTCTCATCATTAAACAATATTTTCTTTGCTTTCATCGGGCCGGAGTTTAGGTCAACGTATACCGCTGCCAGCCACTACTGGATCTATTCCCTGCATGTCCTCAGTCCCCACGCCAACAACTTCTCGAATTCCCTTTATTAACGCAATCACCGCTTTTGATGTTCTTGACCCGCTTAGAACCACCATGGTTCGCTGCTATTTCCCTTCATTGAAAGTGGATCACCACCACATCCTTTCTACGCAAAGATGGCTCTTTTCTCGCCTTTCGGGCGAAGTATCCACCTTATCACCTCGCCTTAAGTGAATTTATTCCATGTGATTTTCCCGAGCCCGCTGTCCGAGTTTTGCTTAGCTGAGTAATGTACCTCGTAACATCTTCCTCGGCCTTCCTCGATCACTATAAATCTTCCCTATCCCCTGTGGGTCGGAACTTCATCTCAGATTTAATCGTGAAACTTCTAGCCTCAAAGCCAAGTAAGATTTGCGAATTAACGAGGCTTAATAACGATTGTCCTCAATGTCCACAATCAGAATTGTGTTTCTTAATCATGTCACTATCCGAACTCCATCAAGAATCCAAATGTGCCACACACCCATCGCATTTATAAAATGACTCAGGTGCTCCTCGCTAGAGGCGCTGACAAGAATTGGACGACGCTTCATCGGGAGTTGTAATGCCAAAGGCGCCGACATACAAAATATCCACCGAACTCCCTCAAGGCTCTTACAAGCATTCGTCAACCGCGGAAATTTTCAATGATCGGGCTATGACCACCGGGTCATCGTGGTGGTAGCTCAATTCCTATCAACTCCTCGCCTAAAAAGTCACGGGCTCGCTATTAAATAAAAGCGGTCAAGTTGATCAATATATCTATCTTCTCGCATATCTTTTTCTTAGAGTTACGAGTCCCTCCTCTCGCAATACTCCTAAACGGCATCAATCCACCCCGTGAACCTAGGCACCAACAATGGTTCAAAGCTTACTTGTACTGCTGGCCTCGCGGTTTTGACGTTGATTTTCCCAATGAAGCACTTAGCCGCCAACCTTCAATTATACTCTTTATATATCAGCTTTTCTATTTCAAAGATCCAAGACTCTACATTCATTTGTGTCATGGCCATGCTCACGCGATATTCACAGTAACGCTGCTTCCTCGTCCCTCCCTCTCGCCTCGGGTGCACTTCTCATCCGCACCGGCCAGTGGAGTAGGTTTTTCTTCTATATCCGGAAATAAGTAATTCGCTATCAAACCCAAGTAGCAGGTGAAACCCTCGCTTGGGGGCTTTCTTGTGCATCGTATCAAAGCCTTTTTGAGGCATCGGTTCAAAATTTTCTTTGAAACTTACCCCTGCCTGGCCGCAGTAGTCCTGCACTGTTTTCTCTTGGGCGACTTGTAGCGCTTCCCTTTCCTCGCCGAAGTTCCCCGAGGTCTTTTGGTTCGACTCCTGTTTTTTAATTCTTCCAATCCTCGATATATTGGCCAACCCACGCCGTGAGTTTGTCCTTTGGATAACGGAGTTTCAAGAACCAACACCTTCTTCAGCTTTCTTAGTAGGCCAAGCCGCGTGTAACGCCATATATGCCACTTTATTATTGACGCCGTGAATAGCGGCGAGTAATGTCATTATAGTACTAAGGTAGCTCTTCAAGGTTTCATTAGGCCCGTGTCGATGTCCATTAATGTTCTTTCATCCTGTGCTTTTGTATAAATGGATCCAAATTTCGCTATAAAGCGCATTTTCCGCTTGTTGATAATGTAATCTATTGAAATTGAGTGGGTACAATGTACTCAATTTACACAATGACGGATAAACTGTTGAGAATGCCTTTGCATAAATATCGATTAATGAACGCGATTGTCATCTTGGCCAAAAATCCCTCGTAGTGCTTTTATCGACCAAGCGTTTAACTGGTAAATCATGTACATGAAACCTGAGGCAAAGGAACCGCATTCAAGCGTGTCAAGGAACGACATTTTTGTTTTGCATTCTTTTGTTTGGGCACATTGCAAATGAAATTGCCATCATCTCTTTCATGTCTCGGCTAACTCTTGTTGTAATTTGGAGCAATGAATCACCGTGAGTCAGTAGGCATCTCATAAGGCCAAGGGCGCTGCAAGCAGTCAGCTTCTCTCAGCTGCTATCCCGAGCTTCTCCGTGGAACTTCGCTACTTCCTCGGGCAAGTTGTCATCATGTTCAAGGATGATGTACAGATAAAGGAAGACGATCGCATCAGTTCTTTTCGCTTCTTTATGAAGAAATTATATTCACTCGTGAAAAAATATATATGCAGTAATAATGATCTATCTACTTATATATAACATTTTCCACCTTTACTCATGTCTACTAGTGTAATAGTATAAATTTGTCACCTTCTATTTGTTTACATATATGTTTTCCCTAATACCCCTTACTTTAAACATTTTTTCCAAACCAAAATTTATATTAAGTAAACGAAATGCATCATAGAAAAAGTAACCTATAACCGGTACTCACATACCAGAAACCCCTGGCAACTCTCACTTTTTAGTTTGAACAGATTTAACTTTAGACAAATGTATGATAACACATTTTACACTAAGTCAACTAACTTTCTAATTTTTTGTGAAAAGGTAGGACATTCAAATAGAAACTCAGGAGTATTCTCAGCTAGTATAATGTTCACAAGCGCGACGTAAAATTGAGAAGACGTTAGCATTGAGTAGTTGGCCTCGTCGGTTGTCAAATAGATTATAAAGATTTTCAAGAATCTCCCGAGGCCGCGGTTTGGTTAATTTTCGGTAAGCAATATATGGTGAGTACAACAATAAATGTAAGATTACATGACATTATATCCAAAACTACAAGTCTACAATCACATCAGAAAGAAGAGGGAGAAAAACTCATCTTTAGCCTATGTTTGGTTAGCCAAACAAATAATTAGTGGGAGGAAGTCATCTCTTGTTTTGTCCTTGTTAACTAATAGAAGATCATACTTTTTCAATTCATGCCATCAATTCATAGAGGTCTCTTTCCCCAGTAAATACAGTTGTCCAGATTTCAGCATCCTCTTCACAATTAGTATATTATTTCATTTTTTCAATCATATAGATGATACTTCAACCACCAACCTTTGGATGCATTAGTGACAAAATAATATAATGGAGGGAATCTTGTCTTTTATATAACTCTAAATCACAGGGTCCCCTACTGAACCATTGCTTTAACTATAAATAAACTATTCTAAACTACAAAGAAACTATACTAAAGTAGAATCAATCAATTATGCATCTATGAAAGAAAATTACTTGGATCTGACCACAGTAATAGTTTTTGGGAACAAAGTAAAACTTTTCATTATCTCCAACAGTTCAAGAATTAAGAGTTTTGAAAAGTTTCATACACACAACATTCTTGAACAAACATCATGGTATACAATTATGCATCATAGAACATTACATACTTTACATCCATTTTCACCTTCACAATATCTAGCTAGTTAAATTTTAAAAGCAGAAAGTATAACGGAAACATCATGTAGCCAACACAGGCACCACCATGTATAGCAGCTTTATTGAATCAACTCACTCAGCTTTGCACAATAGATAATAGCACTAGTAGTAAAACAGCTTAATGGAGCTTGTTTGCAACATTGCACTTCTTCCTGATTTCACCCTTACTGCCGGTCAGCGGGTTGTTTTCAGTAAGGATAGTAATAGCTCTGCTATACTCCTGGAAGAAATAGTCTTGGTTCTTGGCCATTTTTTTCACATATGGCATAGTCCTTTCGTCTGTGGCTAATTGATGGTCTACTAACATCAATCCCTTGTTATGCAAGATGTTCCTGTAGTAATTGTTATCGAGCTTCATTGGCGTGCCACGGTCATTCCTCACGTACTGGACTGCCTTGGGATCAGGAAGTGGATCAGGGCACTTCTTGAGCATGTGCTCAACATGGGTTGGGTTCAAACTAGGATCAACTTCCGGGTAGAGGCGATGAACCAGCTTCACACAATGGGTTCTACCAACACTGTGAGAACCTGCATAACAAGACCATATTTGGGATTTTTAGTACCCATGGCAAAATAGATTCCTTTTTAGTTTTGTTCCTATATCTATCAATTTTTATCAAGTGTTTGTAATTTAGTTCTGAAATAAACAGGACACTGTAAATTCAGAAGTCAGATTTTGTCAGAATTAAGAGACGTCCTCATATTATGCGTTCCATATATATGAATGGCTGTCTCATCATTTCTTGAAGTAGTTCTGAGAATAAGGGAAACTGGTTTCTTTGGTATCATATATATTATGGATTAGTTGCATGTAAATGTCAATTTTAGTTTTTGGTGGGTAAAGTCAATAATATAATATCTGGATATTTTGTTAGATGCTCATTAATGTTAAGTTCAATCAACTTCCACCAACATAAGGGATCTGTTAGTCAATATGGACCATATCTGTAATCACTTCTTCAATTAGTAACATAAAGTTTTGTTGTTACTTTAGTTAATACTACTAAGAAATGAATGAACAAACTTAGCTGAAAACAATATGAGAAAATTCAAATGCTTGAGTGTTACCTAGCAAGGCAACAACTCCTGGAGTATCAATCCCAACTTTGGAAAACCTCTCAAGAATTACACTCATGCTTTCATTGTGGTCAGGGAGGTATTGCTCAAGTATATCTGTCCTGATTTTTCTCCCATCTCTTCTTCCAGTTTTGAGAGGAATGTGTGGACCTCCAAGCTGCAACACAACAACATAGTAAATTTCACTTAAGTTTTAACAAAGTAACTGCATACAATCCAACCTTGCTTACCCGATTTAGAAGCAATGGTGAAAGTTATGATTATGGTTAACAAAAAAAATATGGAAATATTGAGAAACAAAAAAAGTTTGAATAGTTTTACCGCTTCAATGCCATCTCTTCCAGACAAGACAAGAATATCAGCACAAGAGACAACACCAGGGCACTCTCTTTCAACAGCTTCCTTAATGGTTTCAATGTATCTGAAGTTCCTCATCCCAAAACTCCTGTCATGCTCCTTCTCTGAAAGGATCCTCCTTGTTGAGTCCAGTAACAATGAAGCATCACAAGACTGCATCAACCCAAGTAATTTGAGTCCTCAAACTATTGTTTCTAAAAATATTTTTCTAATATTGTTTCATGTAAATTTTTATTTTATATTGAAAATTTGTTGATACTTGAAGATTCATCTCGAAACCCGAAAACTAAAAATACCGGTTAAAAATTAGTCTATTGATTTTTCCACTCTAATTCTTGATCCATTTCTTTATTATTTTGTTGAATAATATATATAGTTAATTATTATTATTACATATTAGTTTTAGTACAACTTGAGTACCACTACTACTAAAACCATTACAGAATAATAATAATTAATACTAATAATATCTTATTCAACATCGAAACTGTTTTTATCCCGGGCCGGTGAGTATTACATTACGTAAAACTCACCAGCAAATGGGAAAATCTCGTGATCTTACGCTCGACAAAACTTCTTCATTCGTTACTCTATCAATTTTGGAACAACTTCTAAACTATAATTGGAATGCCATTATAAACAAGTAGAGTGGGAAAATCACAGACCAAAAATTATTATAGGGGTATAATATTGAGGGCCCATTTTTCCATTTTCACACTATGCATGCAAAATGTCCGGACTGGCACTGGAAAGAATCATAACATGATGTTTGAACATAGTGTATGTGATGATAATAATGATATATTGATATGGTTACCTCAACAAAGCAGTCATGGAAGATGTTTCTAAGCCAAGAAAAAGCAGTATTTTTGTGGCGTTTGTAAAGGAGCATAACTTGCTCTTTGATGACTTCCTCAGCTTGTGGACATGAATCTTTGTAGAAGTTCATGACAAGACCAGTGTCTGCCTCCTCATTTTCAGCAAAAACAGAGAGAGAAGAGAAGAAGAGGAGAGCTGCAATGAAGGAGAAAGTTTTGGAAGCCATGGGAGTGGAGTGACTCATGAGGTTTGTTCTTGGCTTCTTAAATAATGCATTCATTTACTATTTTTCTGACAAAGAAATCTTCTTTTCTGGATTTCTTTTTTTTCTTTCTTTTTTAATTTTTAGATTTTTAATACTCCAATAATAGTAAAGTCGAACTTGAGCTGATGATATTTTGACTCGATTCTGTCACTAGACAAGTCTTAGACTCGGCTCAACTTTTGAACTTTAATTGAGCCGATCCAATCACGAGCGGAGTTACTAGCTAGTTAACTTACTTATTTAAAAATGCAAATTCAATTAAATTAATAAAAAATACTCGTAGTTTACTTAATCTATTAATAAAATTAAATAATACTCTTTGCTTATGTAAAATCATTAAATTGATATTTTTATTAATCCATAATGAATCTATTCCCTTATATAAAATCATTAAATTACTGATTTTATTAAACCACAAGATTGACCTTATGAATTGGGTGATCAGTTAGTTTCATGTTCAGTTATTTCCACAATCCAATTTTATTATTAGACATAGCTTAAATAATCATGCGCCTGTGTAATTGTTATTATTATTATTATTATTATTATTATTATTATTATTATTATTATTATTATTATTATTATTATTATTATTGTTATTTAATTTCTTGCAAATATGAATTTTATATATTGGGATCTACAAAAATTTAAATTATACTTTTTAAATCATATCAATTTAACCGACATAAAAGAAAATAATTCGATTATACTATATTAATGATCAATTCGTCAATATATTTAGTCATAGGACAATAAATTATTAAATTAACATTTGTATCTCTCTATGGACATCTCAGTTTGGTATAGTATCTCTTTATAAACGTTGTATTTTATTATAATTTTGTATATTATATTTAAAGATTTATACTTGATCAAAGTATCCCTTCAAAAAATAAAAATATTAATTAGAATAAAAATTTGAAGGAGTGTAAGTTTTTACACGGTTTTAGAATGATTTCGAATTAAACATAAAAAATATATCAAATATTTGAGAAATCGATTGCATCGTACATCGTACGTCTCCTTTACTAGTAAACATGAATGGGGCGATCCTTTATTTTATGTTCAGTTATTTCCACAATCCAATTTAATAAGGTTCTTTGGCCGAGACCCCCCGAACTATCAATTAATTTTTTGGTGCTGGCCCCGAACTTCTATCTTGGTTCCGGGTATCCCTATACTTTTTCCTACCGAACTTTCTTCTTGTCTGAACCCCTCCTCATCTCCCCGCCAAAGACGATTTTGACACTAAAAATAATATATCCATCTCATTTGGGGCGGGTGGGCTGTACTCTTGGATTAAGACGAGGACAAATTAGTAATTTCATGTATTAATTAGAGGACACACTGGTAATTACACATAATGAGGGGGAAATTTTGCATATTAAAACCTTTGGCCCCATTGTTGACTTCTATACAACCAAAGAACCTTAAATTAGAAAATCAAGAATCCTAAATTAAAAAATTCAGTTAAATCAAGGTTTTTCACAAGGCCACAACCATATTAGGGCGTTAAAAGCGGAAATATCAGTTGGTTGAGCGGGTAAGCTTCACAAAGAAGAATCCGGAAGAAGGTTCGCGATGTTCAGATCGGGTTCGAAACATTTTGAGCCGCTCGAGAACTCAGATTTCCTCTTGTCGATTCAAGAGGAGAAGAGAAAGTCAACAAAAGTGTGAATTTTGGGTTTGTTGATGTTGATTTGTGTCTTAATTGTAGTATTTTTATTGTTTGGTTTGGAGAGTCAAACTTGCAATTGCAATTGTGGTCATAGTGGATTCCCAACCTTGTCAGATTAGGGATTGTAATGGTAGGCTTCTATTGTGATGTTTTTCTAGTTTATGTAGTTATGAAAACTCTTGTATTTTGATGTTTAATGGTTTGAAATTTTATGTATACTGTATTTGAAATTTGAAGGAATTAATATATTTTTTGTCGTTTCAAGTCTGTGGTTGCTTATCAAGGACATAACTTATATGAGAACTATATCTTCAATACTATGCCCCTTATACTTTCCCCCATGTATTATAGTCCCTCAGACATAGTCCCTATACTTTAACTCCCCACAATGTCCGAGCACAAAGAAACACTAATAACAAAGAAGATAAAGAAATGACAACAAAAGCAGTGAAACATACATAAGATTTCATTGAAACTGTTATTGCATGAAAGAGACAAAAGGTTCAATTGACCATTAGTTACATAACCAATAAAATCTATCAAAAGCTTCACCTACGACATAGTTAATACATTTAAGTCCTCAAAAAGGGTGAAGAAGCTACATTGGTCACATTTGACAACAACAAAAAACACATCTGCCTCCAAACACAAAAATAGATTTGCTTCCCATTCTAGTATAACCGCTTCCTCTGGAGTTAGATGTCAGTGTCACGGATAATGCCCAAATTTCTTTTCTTTACTCTTAGACGATGCAAATAGGTCAAGCAGGATGCTAGTTCTTGCTCTTAGATGCAAAGATGCTCTCCATCCATGCATTTCATTGGAAAGTCCTCAGACATGGGCAACACCACCATGCATTTTGGTGCTGGATGACAACCCCGTTTCATTTGAGGCCTTGAAAACTCCCGTGTCCGCTTTCATCTGCTCACCTTTCTTAGGTCATTTCTTTTCAGCTTCTCTTCTTTCCCCAGCATCTTTGTTCCGACATCTTTTAGGTCTTCTTGGAAGTACTCTTATGTCAGGTGGAAGAATGATGGGATATGAGCTCTTTATCCAGAATATAGGGCCTCTCAATGGTTCAAGAAAATGGTTGTAAATAGTGAACCAGGTGCTTAAAAGGAAATCTTTGTGTACATATTTTCTTGGATCTTTGTACATGCAAACTCCGTGCATACAAGGCATGCCTCCCAACAGCTATAACCCACACAAGCACTCCTTCTTCTTAATATCAACCGCAAAGTTATGGTGTGTAGAACTAACCTCGTACCTTGGGGATCCGAAAGCTCTGACAATGAAGTTATATAGATTTTCTTTCCTACGTTGCAACACTTCATCAACCCTTGGACCTACTAAACCCTTACATTTCAACTTCTTTTCACATTCCTCTACTATCCATGCCATGATAGTATCGTAAATTATATTCAATATCGCGAGCACTGTCAGTCCTTCGCCGCGATTTAGAAAATCTGCATGCCTCATCCCAATTATTCACCAATTTTGGACAGTTTCTTCCAGGCCGAAATGCATATCTTGTCCATTTCCTTGGATCAATATTTTGGAGTGCCTTGTATCCTCCACAATCACACTCTTAAGTTGCTGCATCTTTACTTCAAAATATGGTTCATTAGTCATTCCCGCACACTCCACATACCTTTCATGGCTTTCCATGGGAATAATAGTTTACTCCACTCGAGTGGAGGTATTTGACACATAATTGTTCTCGCATCAAGCAACCTATTCAGATGGCGATCTCAAGAGCCTACAAATGTAGGATCTCAGAGCAGCTTGTCTACATCCGGGCAAGAAAGTATAAGTGGATAAGCTGATGAAAACTCTATGGATATATGAGTATAAATACAAATCCATAGATCCAGGGATCTTAAAGTGCTTACTACATTATTTAAAAATACACATAATACAATATATAAATAACAGAGTACTTACAATGCAGCGGAGTAAATTCCACCAATAAATCCACACGCTTCAAATTCACAACGTGAATTTGACTTCCCTTCAGCTCCTTGTTGTAATATCAATCGTATGATATCTCTAGTTGATCCACACCAGGAGAGGTTGAATCAAGAACGGATTTATGCTAGTAAACAAGGTTGAACAAAACCAAAAACCCATTTCGGGGAGAAAATCGGCTAAGGGGGGGCGGCTTTAGGTTTTTTTGTGAAATTATTATTATTATTATTATTATGTCATGAAAAACCCTAAAGCACACTTATATAGGGCTAGGTTAAAACAAACCCGATAAGCAACCCGTTAAGTATTAGCTTGACTCGTTAACTCTATTAGTTCGTTAAGACACTAATGAAGTTGTTAATTTAGTCAACTATTTAATTAGCTTAATTAAATAGTAACGAGTCAATATCAATGATCTTTCAAGTTATTGATAAATACTAGTAATTATTCGAATCCAATTAAATAACTATTTAATTGATTCTATTTTGTTCAATCGATATTCTACATAAATGTAGAACTTTGTAATTGAGAAATACATTTCAATTATACGCTTCCTTTAATTTCATACACGAAATATAACTCAACGTCATCAGACAAGCCATGCTGACCTTCAGGCTCAAATAATAATAAGTTGTATAATAATAATTGACCAATTACTATTATTATTATAACGACACGAGTAAGATCTAGCAATCAGCCATAACCCCTTAAATTATCATGAGAACCTACACTAGTAATATACAATTACTAAGCCGAACACTAAGTTCGATAATCACATTTAACCCAACTGCAAATGAATCACATAATCAAGCCGCAACGGGCATAATAAATGGAATCTCACTTCATTGATTTCCAACACCCCACTTGCCCTTGACCCATTATCTTACAATTCTTTATCGCGATCTCGGTCGTAGGCTAACTATGTGCAAGTTGTCGCGAAACACCCACAACTTTCTTTTACCGAGTATGAACTGAATAAGCATTTATGGCGCCTCATAAACCAATCAAGCACTAACCGTGTGAGAGGCTCGAGATCTTCCTTGTATATCATGACGGACAAATCCTCCCAATATATCAACATCTATCGCCATTATTCACCGCTAACACTCCAACATATGCCGTTATAATCCCCCGCTAAGGCGTGCACGCTTGGTCATAGTCAAAGCAAGACAGATAAAATGATAGTCATATATCAGAGGTTCAAGAATCGACGACCTAAAATTCTAAACAAATATCATAGAAGATGACATATATATCTTCTATGAATTGCTTTCATTATACTCGGGGCCCCTACCACATAGACCGGCAAAATTACCTAGATGATCTAGTCCTCAGCTAACGTGGATCAATCTTGATCACTAATCAAAACAATTCATGTTATTCATATAATGTTTGTCGCCTAACTATCAACATCCGACTCAAGGCCTTTTGGTTATCCTATGTTTCTAGCTCAAGAGGCGAATTAATAGCCCATGCTACCTCTCTAGAAAACATGTACTAACCTAGTGGATTTAACTCTTTTCACCATCGAGGATACACTACATGCATATTATATGTAAATTCTAGACATATAGACATAACAAACAAATATATTAAAATATAAGAAGCAATAATATTCAAATATTTGTTCACATAACACAATATATACATACCGACTCTCACTCTCATCCTAACACCACCGCAACATCCTGCCTAAGACCCATGCTCGGCTGCAGATGCTCATCATGCTTGGCCCGACTTAGTGGTTTAGGCGAAGGGTCGGCCGATTGGCCTTTGTTTCTACTTTTACATACTTTCGACATCACCTCTATCAAGCATATCTCTAATCAAAAGTGATACTTTCTCGAGCACGCAATGGACTCATGAGAAGGTTCCTTAGTTTTCGAGATATTGCCCCACTATCACAAAGCAACTCTACTCGTCCTCAATGCTAGGTACTACACCAAGTCTCGGTCACAAATTCTTTTATCCAACATGCTTTAGCAATCTCTGCATCATGATGTACTCGATTCTCGTGGTGACCGGAAATCGCATCATTGAACTCTAAGATACCGCTTTCCACCGCTGAGACAAAATACATACCTGCATCGAACGATAGACGCTCTATCGCTTGAAAAATCGGGCGCCGTGTACTGTCATCAAGTAACTTTTCATCTCCACCATATACCAAGAAAGCATCTTTAGTTCTTCTCTCGCATACTTCAAGATGCACTTCACTACAATCCGTTGGCTTTCACCGGATTAGCTGGGTATCTACCGGCTATACTTAGTGGCTAAGACATATCGTCTAGTGCACAACATGACATACATGATGGATCCTATAGCCGAAGTTGCAACGCTTGTCCTTCATTCTCGCTCATCTCAACACTCAGAGCTGGACACCGTGCTCGCCGAAATAACTTCATGTCTCATGGGATATTACCCTTCTTGGAATTACTCATGAGAACCTTTGTAGTACCTTATTCACATAAGTATCCCGACAAAGTCCACCGCCTCCGGCTCCGATCTCTCGGTGGATCTTTATTCCAAGTATATATCGCGGCTTCGCCTAAGTCCTTCATCGAGAAACACTGCATACCAATCCTCGACCGAGTTTAGTAACTCTACCTTGTTTCAATGATAAGTATGTCATCGGTGACTATAAAATGATATATAACTCTCATTTCTACCTTCTTGTATACACAAGATTCTTTCTTCGCTTTTGATGAAACCAAACTCTTTGATCGATTCATCAAAGCATAGATTCCAACTGCTGGATGTCTCGCTAAGACCATAAATGGACTTTGCAACTGCATACCTTCTTAGGGTTCTTAGGCATGTAAAGCCCGGAGGTTGTACCATGTACATCTTCCTCTAAATTTCCATTCGTGAGCAGTTTACATCCATTTGCCATATTTCATAGTCATGAAACGAAGAATGACCAAGATTATCCGGATGGATTTCTAAAGATACACCAGGCGAAGAAGTTTCGTCATAATCCACTCCGTGAACTTGTTTGAAACCTTTCGCTACAAGTCTAGCTTTGAAAACATCAATGTTTCCGTCTTTATCATGTTTCTTCTTAAATATCCATTTACATTCAATAGGTGAGCCCCATTTGCAATCCAACAAGGACCAAATCTCGCTTTCGCACATAGAATCCATCTTAGATCGATGGCTCTTTTGCCATTTGTCACATCATTGCTATTCATTGCTTCTTTGTAAGAAGTGGGCCTGCCACTTTCAATGATGAAAGCTTCACCTTCATACCGGCCAAGGTTCGTGGCTTATCCGCTGATCTCCTGTGGTCGTCTCTTTCCACGTCAGGATCAAGAACTGGGTCTTCTATGAAAGAAGGTTCCAATTCTTGTGGTGTGTCAGATGCCTCTGCATTAGATGCATCGACATTGACTTCATCAGCTTGAGCTTCATCAAGATGAACACCATTACTTCTAGTCCTTCTGGACAAATATTCCTTTTCAAGGAATACTCCTGTTCTAGCAATGAAGATTTTATTCTCCTGCTTCAGGTAGAAGTAGTAACCAACTGTTTCCCTTGGATATCCTATGAAATAGCATTTATCGGGGATTTGGGCGCAGCTATCTTTGTTAATCTCTACATAAGCTTCAATCGCCTAAATCTTGAGAAAACCTAACTTTGGGAATCTTCCTAAACTACGCTCATGAGTTTTATCCGCCGACTCGTTGGACATTCATAAGGTAAAGTTTGTCGCGCATAGAAGTGCATATCCCCATAAATTAATCGGTAGATCAGATAGGCTCATCATAGATCGAACCATATCAAGAAGGGTTCGATCTCTTTCGACACGCCATTATGTTGCATGCTCTCAGCTGGAGCGAAGCCAGGAAACAATACCACACTCCCTAAGACGAGTATTGAACTCGCGATTCAAATATTTCCACCTCCTCGCCGACCGGAGAATTTTTATTGTCTTGTTCAATTGGTTTTGTACTTCATTTTGGAATTCCTTTGAATTTTCAAAGGACTCGTGTTTGTGTCTCATCGATACACAAACCGCATTCATCAGAATCATCGCAACGAATGGGCATGAGCACCTCCTTCTTGCAGACGTGTTCATTGGCCCATAATACATCAAGCAGGTATGATCCCCAATAAATCACTTGCCCTTTCATTTAAGCTGTGAAAGGCATTTTGGTCATTTTTCCCAAAAGGCAAGACTCACACTTATCGTAGATGATTCATAATCTAAACCTTTCAAGTATCTCCACCGGAGCCGGGAGTTTCTTGATTCGTTCTCGCACGCGACTCAGTCTACAATGCCATAGGTATGTTTGGTTTAAGTCGTTAGGCTTATTCCGTTTTAAGTTTATGTTATATGACTCATTAATCATGTCTAAAACGTATAGACCATTTTGAAGGGAGGCGGTACCAAACACTACCCCATTCCTGGTGATCCTAAATTCATCGGGATCTATTGAAAATGAAAAACCATCATTATTCAAAACAGAAATAGAAATAATATTCCAAGAAATCGTTGTGTAAATAGTAAACCGGTGATAAGTTCAAAACAAGGCCCGTGGGCAATTTAGAACCAATGGATCCTACTAAGGCCGCAACTCGCGCCATTTCCACACGCAGATCCATTTCCTCTTCGAGTCTTCAGATTGACTTGAGTTCCCGTGATATTACTTATTAAATATGAGAACCACAAACTGGCAATCTAGCACCCACGAAGTAGAATGAGAAGTTGTACAAACTTCCTAATAACATACATACTCAGAGGGTCAGAAAGCAAAATACGTGAGACCATTCTTCCTATCATCTCTGTGAACTTCCTCAGGCCCACTTCCTGCCGACTCCAGTTTCGCAATAATGACACTTGTCATCCTTCCTAGCTCCTCCCTTTCCAGCAACCTTGGGATTACTAGAACCCTTGGCCTTGCCGGTAAACTTCTTCTTCTTCTTCTTCTTAAACTGCTCCCAAAGGATCTGCGTTAACGAACTGCCATTATTTCTCAAGCTCCGTGAGTCACTCCAGAGCAACGAAAGCTCTCAGATTTCTCATATTCCCTCAGACGCCCTTCGATTCACTCAAGAGCTTCGATAAATGTCATACACGCTGTACCATCATACGTAGCCCGAACTGGATCCATCCGAGTAAGCATAAGACACTTCGTGATTTAAAGAGTCCTCTTTACGCAACTCATATTTCTTTCCAGCGCATACACGTTGTCCCCGTATGTCCGGATAGGGAATTCATTACGTTAAGACGATTCGATCCTCAAGGCAACTTGAAGACAACCTTCAACCTATGAGACCACGCCCTCAAAATCATAACTAATTACACATGCAATGAAGTTAATGTAGTTTGAAGCAGTAGTCTAGCGAGTAGTAGTCGTGGGTAGCCATTATAATTCTACAAGAATAAATAAACGAAGACAATGCATCAGAAACTATCATGCTAAACACTTAAAAATAAATTGTAAAGTAAATACTAATAATTCAAATCTCAATTTAAATATTAGTATCAAGATCTATTATATTTAAATTCAAACGGCAATATCGCATACATTTGAATCCAAGATAATAGTAGTTAACAACCAATTATGTAGAACTACATAACTCTTTGTGGTCACTAGCATCTCTTACAAGATGCTACTCAACATTTGTATCCGAAATCAGTTAAGTACCAATTAAAACCAAAGTGTTACTAGGATTTTGATCATCCAAAGCCCACAACGTTAAGGGAAATCACTTCAACATGATCCATTGTCATATCAAATGCAACATTGTAACACTGGCCTATCACGGGTGTGGCCCATTGGATGCAATTGATTGCACAACTTTAAAATTGGCTGACATTGCTTAAATTTTAATTTGGTGAGATTATTGTTTATTACTTATTTTTATTTATTCATGCATACTAGCACATAATCAAGAATTACATGCAACATGAAAAATAAAATAAGTAATGACATTCAAGAGATATACGATATGGCCATAGAACCTATTACAAGTATTTATCAAATACTAACATAAGTTCTAATTCTGTATCTTGTACTGATCCAACCGAGTCCACCAAGCATCACC
The DNA here is from genome assembly GCA_019722365.1 of Lithospermum erythrorhizon. Lineage (NCBI taxonomy): Eukaryota > Viridiplantae > Streptophyta > Magnoliopsida > Boraginales > Boraginaceae > Lithospermum > Lithospermum erythrorhizon. Next base: position 61,086 of record JADFUC010002075.1, on the reverse strand, counting down.
ACCGCGAAATCTATCTTCAATATCTTCACTTGTTACAATATTTATATACTAACTCCATCTTAGACAAATAAGCTTCATGTAGAAACAATAAATAAATAAATACATGGAAATATGACTCGTAAGGTCATTTTCATACACATTACGGTTCAGACCGGAAAATAAATAAATGGGCCATATCTAATTTCCATTCCAATCACCATTACAAAATATATGCACTTTATTAAATCATATAAATGAACTTAACAAATATTTTAAATGGAATTGGAAAATGCATGTTTGTAATTATCAAATTAATTAACTACGTAATTACACATATTAAAATTAATTAATATAAACTCAATTATCATAATATTATGTCAATTCAATAATTATTACCAATAATTATTAACGATATACATATTGTAGAAAAATATTTATCATCACAAATATATTCTCTAAAAATATATTAAGTAGTGAAATTGTTTACCATAATTGTTATATAATTTTTAAATTAATTTAAAGATATAATATAAACGAATTTATTAATTGTCATAACATAATTAAATACAATCAATTAGGTAATTAAAATGATAAATAATCAATAAACAATAATATAACTAGTCCCATAATTTTAGGAAACCAAATAAGCGAGTAAATTCGAATTAGGTTTTTCAAAATTAGGGCACATCGCCACACGAGCTCGGACGACTCCAGATTTATGACGGCCGCATCATGCCTCGTAGGGCCGGCAAATGGCCGGCCGATTTATGGTAATAATCCCATATTTAACTCCATTTTTCAAATTCTAATTTAATTGGTTTGTAAATTATTTTGGAGGCTTGAAATTTTCAAAATTTATTAAATTTAAATAGATTAAACTTCATAATTTTCTTAGAATAAACTCAATCGTTTATTAAAATAAATTTTTCATATTTAAATTATTAATTAAACAAATTTTGTAAATCTAAAAAATCAAGTTTTCTGGAAATTTAGAAAATTTAACAATATAAAGACGTAGTTATCCGGGTCTAAAAATTAGATTGTAATTTTACAAATACACTCCCAAAACATGTTTTACAAAACTATTGAAAACAAACCAATTAAATTGTCTTTTAATTTATGAAACAAAACCATAAGTTAACAAATATGATAATGCCATCATCATATTATAAAAAAAAAAAATCAATAATCAAGAACTTAGTGATTTATTTCACTATATTTATCAATTAAATATATGAACAAGAATTGTTAAAAATGATAAAAACAAAGCAAGCAAAAACAAAACAATGTAGCTAAACTAATTTCAGTCTATTATGTTAATCGATTGCAAACTCATATATATAGAGAGCAATACAACTATTAGATCCAGGATCTTAAAGTGATTACTACATTATTTAAAAATACACATACTACAATATATAAATAATGTATAATTTACAATGCATGGAGTAAATTCCACCAATAACTATTATCGTCAAATTCGCCAAAGCCGTGAATTTGACTTCCTTTAGCTCCTTGTTGTACTATCAATTCATGATACTCTAGTTGATCTAATAATTGTGGAAAGAGGCTTAAATCAGAACTATTTTGCTAGTAAACATGGTTGAACAAAACTAAACCTGTAAGAATTTTCTTTAAAGAAAATCGCTAGGGAAGTTTTGCTTGTAGGGGTTTTTTTGATTAAAATTTTTAGTTATTATTACATATGTCATGAAAACCCTAAAGAAGAATGGTATGGCTAGGTTAAAACAAATCCGCTAAGCAACCCGTTAAGTATGAGTTTCACTGCTAACTCTATTAGTTCAAGCAAGACACTAATGAAGTCAAGAATGAAGCTGAACTATTTAATTAGTTTAATTAAATGGTATCTAGTCAATATCAATAATCTTTCAAGAGTTGATAAATATTGTACCATTCGAACCAATTAAATAACTATTTAATTGATCCTATTTACTTAATTGATATTCTTACATAAAAATAACCCTTGTAATCGAGAAATACATTTCTAATTTATGGTGCTTAATTGCATACATGAAATATAACTCAACGTTATCAGACAAAAAGGCGTGGATCTTCTAGTCTGTATATATATAAGTTGTATAATAATAATAATTAACCACCATTATTATTATAACGACACTAGGCACGATCTAGCAATCGCTCATAACCCCTTTAAATTATCAGCGAGAACCCACACTAGTAATATACAATTATTAAGTTGAACACTAAGTTCGATAATCACATTTAACCCAACTGCAAATGTATTGATACACACCTCGCAACGGCATAATAAATGGAATCAATTTCATTGATTTTCAACAAGAAAGCCAGAGGGCCATGGGGCTCATGATTATACCTTTTGTCAGTCACCACAGTATCCAGGAGTCCGGGCCACGGCCAATCATGAGATCCTTTTTCAATCGCATGAACCATGTCCAAGAATCTATATTCTCCACTTCAACCAATCACCATACAACTAGATAGATGGTGTTGTTAGCATCAAGAGCCACAACAACCAAGCATTTGACCCTTGAGCGCCTTTCAAGAAACAACCATCAAGGCATACAAATCTCCCAAGACCCAACCAAAAACCCCCTCTTCACGCGACCGCACGTATTGCATTCCTCGCTAGAATTTTGCTCTTATTGTTTGGTGATAACAATGACCCAAGCATTATGTCAAGCATCCTTTCAGATAACTCCAATAGCCTAGCTAACTACTAGTTTTCATTCCCCGCATTAGGTACCAAATACGGCTCTATACGCAGCCGATAGTACTTATTCCACTTTGGTGGTCAGTTATATATATCAACAATGGTTGCCTCAATGATATTTTAGGGGTTTTTTCGAACCTTGTTCACATATTTCTTGGCCAGAGACTTCACAGAGATGATTGGTATTTTCATGGATGTCCCACAGGTATGATTCCTGTCCATAGTCTTAATTGATAAGTCTTTCGACTTACCAACTTGTGAACATAACACAAAGAAGTCACAATCCTCCTGAATACATTTGACACAAACTCTCATCTCTTCATTTTTTACAAACTTCGTGGCCTTTGTGGTCATGTCATATCTATAACTAATCGCTTAAAATCAACAATCAGCTTCCAACACCATGTTAGGGACTAACACATGATTTTTTAGATGAACTTCTCTGTTATATTCTAGAACACCCTTCCTGCTCTTCTAAGTATCCCCTAATCCGTAGCTAACCTCCTTTTCCCCATCATCTTCCTCTCCATTCAATTGAAACAGCTGGTCAGAGTGCTCAAATGAACACTCAAGAAGTGGCCCAATGTCATTCAAAATTGGCCCTAAATTCTCAAACACTCCATCCTCATCTGCGTAGCATGCACCCTTATCTATCTAAGTGTAAGCCTCATGGGGTTCATTCTCCATTTCTGCTTCATTCATAGACTCATAATTTTCACCAAAATTGTCTTTCCTCATGAAAGCTTCAGTGTCGTAATCATAATCCTCAAAGAAAATGTCATGAAACAAGCCCATGAAAGCTGCCTTCTACCCCATGAACTTCCATATCGATTCATCTATCCCCCGACTCTCGAACTTCTACTTCCTCCACCCCTAAACTTCCTCTTCCTCTATCCACCCGACCCTCCCAACTTTCAAATTTCTCGAACTCTCCACTTCAACATGGTTTTCCTCCATCATCCCGACCCGCCAACTGATATTTTTTCCTCCAACCCCTGAACTTCAACATTCTCTCTTTAACTCCAAGACAATCAATCAGTGGTACCACGGTAACAACTTTAACACCCCCTAACACGCTTCCTCCATCCCCACATAAATTTCTTTAAAACCTAATGCCTTTACCTCTTCGACATCAATTACCTTCTGAGCAAAATTTTTAAAGCTAATATACTTCTAAAGCAACTATAAATCTCACCTAAAAGAAAGCTTTCGACTAGGGTGGGCGACAAACAACCCTATTTCCCTAACCCCTTTATCCTATTGAATCATCTCATCCACATCTTCTTGTGTCTTGAGCTGAACTAACCCATCATCAAAAGAAGTCATAGGTTTCTTATAAAACAAAAAACAAATCCATGTCAGCCCCATCTACCTCAACGCACACATCGGGTCTATATCACAGAGTCACTACCGCTCACAATAGACTAAGTACCTAACCCAAATCCAATTCTAATACAATAATTTTATGGGCACTAAAACTTCTTAAACCTCCACCTCCTTAATTTTATCAAGGCTAACTCAAGCCCTCCTCAGAAACGCATGTTTCTGAAGTACTAAAATCAAGAAATTGAACCATCCCGAAGACACCTGTACAAAAACTTACCATACCTCTAGGGCAAATAGTAAAGGGACTCCTTCTCTCCAAAATGGTTCGGGTTCTTCTTCCTCGAAAAATCCATCCTCGTAAAATTCATCAACTTCTTCTTCTTCAGCTCTTTTAGAATGTCTCTTTCACGCCATTGATTGTCATGTTTGGTTGATTAGGGAATCAGGAGTTTTGGAAGTTTTAGAGCATTTAAAAGTGGTTTTTAAATCAATTGGGATTAACAAAAGCGGAATTAGGATAGAAAACGGTATAATGTATTTGTTAAGAGCGGAAATAGCGGGTTTGATTTTGTAGTAATTCTGGGTATCTCAAATATACTGTAGGGTACACAATGGCCACAGAACAGTTTTAGGGGTAACATAGACATTTCACGTATTTTAGTGTCAAAATAGCGCCACGGTGCCTAGACACGAAGAAAAGCTTGTACGCCCTGACAAAGATAGAAAGTTCAGTGGACCAAAGAAAAATTAAGTAATAGTTCAGTGGCGCCCTTGGCCGCCTCCAAGCCACGAGGGAGATCCGCTAAAGGCTTTGTTTGATAATGGGGACGAAAGTGGCTCCCCGGTCCGATGGGTTTACTGCGGCCTTTTTTAAGGCTCACTGGGATACCGTTGAGAGGACGCGTCGTAGCCGTTCGAGTTCTATACTACGTAGGTTGCTTGAAAATTTAATCATACTATCTCGTTTATTCAAGTCGATTTAGATTCGCCATGCATTCTTTATCAAGTATATCGTGGTTTATAAGATCATCACAAAATTCGCAAACCGTATGAGGTGCCTCCCTTCCTAGCCTCTACCGTATGGTTTTTGCAGCTTGTCAGTCTGAGTTTGGTTGATGATGTTTTCTTGGCCTGTGAGATTGCTCGGGCTATAGCGTTACTGTGAGTTCCGCTAGGTGTTTGTCATGTAGACCCCTCCGGAAGGCCTCAGCTTTGGCCACTGCCTGGGAGTTCTTGGGGAAAATGCCTTATGTTTCGATTTCCGATGTTTTGTTACAAAGTGATGAGTGTCTTTCCCAACGCTCAACTCGCCCACAATGGAGAGTCGCATGGTCATTTTCCGGTCATCGGGCTCGGCTGGGATCCTCGGCGTCGCCGCTTTTGTTTTTCTCCGCCTGAGCCGTCCGTCGCCTGGCTCGCTTTCATCCGATGCCATGGGAGCCGGGGGTCACTACATTGCCTTTGCCGATGATCCGCCGCTATTCTCTAGGGGGATATTTCTTTGGTGGGTATTTTGATGGATCGCTATCCCATTGAGCGCAGTCTCGACTTGCGCTAGCCCCGCAGTTCAATATTTATCTAGTCAGCATCTAAGCAGGATGCTATCTCGGGAGCCGGGTTGGTTTTCGGGAGGCACCTTTCCGAAGTTCAAGATCCGGGGATTCCACTTAACTCGAAATTATATATGTTGCTCGCTTTTGCCGCCATCGATGCTCTCTCTGGTGGACTACATCCAAGCCATTTTACTTTTCTATGTTGGCCGGCTCGACCGATTAGCTCGTGATTCCAAGGGTTGAGAGTTTTTGGCTTCGTGCCTATCCTATTCCTCCTGCTATCGTGTCTAAGATCAGTTCACTTTGTACTTCCTTTCTATGGGGGGTAAGAAAGCGGCGTGAGTTTCATAGATATTTTGTGCCCCTCAAGTGATTTAGGCCTTTGGTCTCAAGGATATTCGACTGAATTCAGTTTTGGTTTGTGCTCTTTTGGACTTTGCATTCTGATGTTGAATCCCTCTGGGTTCTGTGGGTTCATGGACATTATCTGAATGGAGTATCCATTTGGGACTATGTCAAGCGTCGTAGGGATTCTCTCTTGTTGAGGAGTTTGTGTGACCTTCGGGACACTTTGGTTGCTACGCATGGGGTCGATGAGGTTATCATGCTTGGAGGGTTGTTGTGTGGGGGGAAAATTGATGTCTAAGCTGATTTATGAGAAGCTACGGACGGCCCGTGTCAAGCGGCCTTGGATGTCGGCTATTTGGAAGGGTTTTATCCCTCCTAAATATTCCTTTGTTGTTTGGTTGGGCGCAAGCAGGACAAGCTAATATGTAAGACCCGTGCCCACTGACCTCGAAGATATTCTTGTTTTTTTGGTAGTCATTCCTTTGTTTATTTACCTTTTCTTTCACCGCTCTTCTGGCTGTGTGTAGCTTTGGAAGCGGCACAGAAATCGCTTCGATATTCGAGGGACATGTCCACTATTGATAGCTCAATCAAGTGGATACTAAAGAAGACAGAGGTCGCCCGCTTCCGTGACGACGCTTTGCCGCACGGCATACACGCCCGGGTTGGCTCTCGAAATGCCTGGCCCATGACTACGAGGAGGTTTCACTCGATTTTATCGCAGCGAAACCGCTACCTACCGAGCCAAGGCGCACATTCCCATAATTGTAGGTTTGATTTCTAGTTCATGGTTTTTAGATACTTTACCTCTTTTCTTATTGGGGGTATGCCTCTTTAGTCCTCGTATGTGTTTTGTTGCATTTTGTGTCATGACAGGGTGTCTCCCCCTTGGGTGTATTCTCTCCAAGGCCGTCTTAGTGGTTTTGGGGCGGATCGGGTAAAGGTTGGTTGGCGGATGGTCTCTATGAGGCCCCCCGGGTGGTTCTCGCTTTTGCTATCTTTTTTCGGGTAGGGACTCAGGTTTCTCTAGTGTTTATTTGTGCTAGGTATTCGTGAACTCCTGTATCCCCGAGTGATTAAGTCTGAGGTACTTGTTACCTGGTACCTAAGGAATTTATGGTCTGGGATCTATCGACCCAAAGCTCACTACATTGGGGAGGAGGAAATCCTAAGGGAAACAAAGATTTCTTTTGGTTTCGTCAGTCTTGTGGATCCTATATCCTCGGGTGATTAAGTCTTAGGGGTACTTATTACCTGGTACCTAAGGCCTTTTATGGTTTGGGATTTACCGACCTAGAACTCGCTACATGGGGAGAGAAAATGCAAGAGGCCGACGCCGAATTATCAGGTTTTAGTTGTGTTTCAGAGTACGAGTTCATTTTCTGAGGTTTGATAGCGTTGTGCTCAATTACTTGGGAGGATTGTCCTTTTTGGCTCTAGGTTTGTCTGGTTGTTTGGGCCCTTTTCCCGCTACCCTCTTGCTTATTACCGGCTCGACTACCGGGAGCTGACATAACTGGGGACGAACCTCCCTCAGAGGCTGCTTTTGGAGTTTCAATTTATGTTTTATGAGTTGTATTACTTTCTTATGAGTTGTCCATGACGTGACTTCCACAGCGGGGTATGTCCCATATGCTGATGTATCTTTCATGAGTTATATATAATTATCTTTTTTGCTAAAGCAAAAAAAAAGTAATGATTAGGGAGTTGTAGTGAAGTACCACCTAACAAAATATATATAAGGATATGTATGTAGCTGTCTAAGTGTCTAGTTGCCCTTCTTTAATTAAAATCGACGACTTCAGAAATCTGATTAACCCCCAAAATAAAGATATACTCATAAGTCATAACATAGTAATCAATGAACAATTACTTAATTATGGTCATGTACTCTTTCACAATTTTTTCGTTCAAAACTAATCAATTAATTTATTGTTCATTGAAAACGTTAAAATACCTAAAATTTATGAGTGATATTGGCATTACACACAAGCAAGAGAAATATTAAGTGTTAAATAATTTTCTCACTCGATTAATTGATAACTGCACTCCACATACATATTGTATAAAACTGGATTCAAATGAAAAAGAATGGAATGTCATTGTAAAAAAAAAGTTAAGAAAATCATCATCAATTAATTTAATTAATCCCAACATGAAAGGAAACAACAATTGCTTTTGTGTGTTGGGTGCGATTTATTGTTTAATATTCGATTGTTTAATTAAGGTGTCATGAAATATTTTCCGGGAAGAACTCAAACTCGAGACTTATTATATGATAATTTGATAGGATATATTCCACTAAATTATAAAGTGATATCACCTGAATAAAAAAAGAACGAACCATTGCTCCTTCCATGCCTCATAGGTAACTTCAATCCTGATTTCTTGGTTACAATGAAATTGACTTCTAACTATAGTGGTTGGTTGAATTTGAATATTTTTTTTATAGATAATATAAATTTTACAAAGCTCTTAAAGCTAACATCCCGGGTTTGAATTCAAAGAAATTGAACCTTGCATATTTTTCAAAAAATAAAATATTGTAAATTATTGAAACATCCAATATTGGTGGAATGAAACCAAATCGATTGAGAAGCTCCTGAAAATTCCTTATACATATCCTGCTAATCCTTGTGATTTATGATCTTGGGGAAGTATCGTCTATGTCCAACTTGTGTAGTTACTCGATTTTTTATTAACAAAATTTAATTCTACACCTAAAAATAAGAAAATTGATCAAGTTAGCATAAATATAAAAGGGTTATTTAGTACTTATCATACATAGCACATGTTTCACTCATTCGATCACACATGCCGTTTCAAAATGGTTCACTGGACACACATGTTTCGTGCAACTTCATTGGTCGCTCCGCCAAAATGTCGAAGTTAAGTTTTTGGGCAAATTGACAGGGCAAAATTGTCCAACATTCATTTTTGAGATAATTTTTCAATTCTATTAAAATTTTGGGGCAAATATTTGGATGAGATTATTAATTTTAATAAAATATTTGTTGAGATTAATATTTGGATGTGATAAATATTTTGTCCCGAAATTTATTAAAATTGAAAAATTATCTCACAAATGAGTGTTTGATAGTTTTACCCTATTAATTTGTTACAAAAAATCAAAATTAGCGTCCATTTTGACGGAATGACCAAGTGGGACACTTTTTAAAACACGTGTGATCAAACGGATCATTTTGAAACATGTGTGATCGAATAGTGAACGTTTTGAAACATGTATGATCGAACGTATCATTAACCCAATATAAAATTATATAATTTGTTTAAGTTAAATAAATAAGAATACTAGAGAATATATATATATATATATATAGATAGATAGATAAATTAAACAATCAATACGTCACAAATCTACAATACTACACATCTATGAGAGGATATAGTTATACAAAGTTTATTAATAGATCATTATTTTTTTAAATCATGCAATCTAAATTAAATATCAAACTAAGTATGAGATATTCGAAGTCATCAACTCTTTATGAAACTATATATTGAAACCATTTTGTCCTATTTCCAGTCTGGTAGAAGTTCTATTATAGTTCCCATTTATAAAGTTTTTGTTTCTAAAAAAACTTTACATTTTCGAAGAAGATCATTTAACTAGCAAATGTGAACTAGACAACGAAGTAACTTTTTCCTGGTGGGGCAAACATTTGGTTTGAAAATGCAAACAAGGACATGTCACCATTCATTTTAGGGCCATCGGAATATACATTTGAAGTGTCGTTTGACAAGTTTTCGTACCCCTCAACCAATCTAGTATGAATACGTATTACTCATGACAACACTGTTTTGACAATATGGTTGTATTTCACCACAATCAAGATATAAAAATTGACAAATTCGATTTGAAAATAATTGGATATCGGAATAGTATATGATGATATAAATCACTTCATAATTGGGACCAAGTTATAATTTTGTAGTTGCATCTGAAGTGGGGTAAGGTTTTAATGATGCATAAGTACTAAGTGCAAATTTTTTAATAAACAAAAAAAGTGTAAAAAAGATGTCATGGGAAGTTGTCACAACATCTTCTGGCACACTAAGGATGTCGAACCTCAAGTGCTCCTCTAGACCGTCGAAATTTAACAATTATTTTAATTAAATTTGAATTAGTTTAATTAATTAATTAGAAATCGATCGTATAAGTTACTTGTGACGATTAGGGTTTCGATTCAAATTCCAATAAAAATGGAACACGTGTAAATAATAAAGGTTCCCGGGAATTAAACCCCTGAAATTAATTAAAGTTAAAACAAAGGTTTTATATTAATTAACCATAGTTTTAAAGTCGTAATAGGGTTTCCGGAAGTTACGGGGCTGAATTTAATATATCAAGGAAATGTCGGGGTCAAGATGTAAATGTGTTTGACCTAAAAAAAATCTAGAATCTTCCTATTACTTCATGAAATAGGCGCCCCATATGGTTACTTGGAGAAGATGGACTTTCCAAAATATTCGACGGTACAGATCTTGCCTCAAAATCAACAATTAAGATCATAATTCAGGTGATCATTTATCAACCAATCAGGAGAAAGCCCGAAAGCCTATATAAACACCCCTATAGCCGAAATTCATCATCAACAAAACCTCTACCACAAAAAAAAACATAGCACAAAAATCACCTGAGAGGATTTAGCATAAAACAAATTTCCTCAAGGTATTTCTCCGTATCAAAACCTTGAAGTTTATTGCTTTCGCGCGAAAAACCACCTCACAAAACCACCGGAAAAATATCAAATCTTTAACCTAAACCCCTAAATAGGCACTCCAAATTGAGTGAAATGCAGTGAAGAACACAAAAAATCTTCAACTCCAAAATCAAAATAGGAGCCTAATATTAAGAGGTGGGTTGAATCACTCCATAAATGCAGTAATTTTAGGATCAACACCCAAAAAACTGATAAGAATATGATCAAGTCAGATCTTACAAATCAAATCTCTACGTGATAAGCTTCTACAAAGGCTCCTATAGTAAACCAGGAGGATAAACCGCATAACCCAAGTCTATTCATAAAAAAATACGGAATAAAACAAGTGGCGACTCTCTTGACAATTATAAGCATATCCACACAGGATAGCACCTGAAGATCAGGAGTAAGCTGTTAAGCACCTGAACTCAGTCTAGTTGTACGGGATCAAGCTGCTAAGGCATCCAAGCTAGACACATATCGAAAGTAAGTCTAAGTCCCACGACTCAATTCCAAAGATCAAGATCAAATCCATACTGTCATACGGGAACAAAGTTGCTAAGGCACCCCGGCTCGGACCATATACAAGTCAAAGAAGAAGTCCAAGACTAAGTTTTCTATACAGTCTAGGATCACACAGTCTGCACTTTTATCCAAATTAGATCATATAACGCCCAAACAAAAAATTCGAACCCAAATGTAAACACACGCCAGTCATTAACCAAATTTCAATCCAGAGCCCAACTTAAGTTCAAGTCCAGATTCAAGACTCAAGTCCAGATTCAAGTCCAAGACTACAACAGGTCCAAATCCAGCATCTCAAGCAGTTAGCAATCCGTTTAGAGAATAATAGATTGATAGTCGAATCTCAATTGATTTGATAAATATTTTTTGTATCTAGATAGATTTCCCTAAACGGGTTTTATTGTATTGGTGTGCATACATTATAAATAATAAAATATTTCTACGCTGCCATAAATCTCTGCACCCCTGCTGACTATTTACTCTTCGTCATTCTCACTCGTAAAGATGCTTCCAAACATAAACACTGTTGAGGTTTCTAGCTCTGGCTCACAACGCCGTAGCCTTTAAAAGCAACACGAGTAACTACAAGGCAAAGCGATCCGCATTTGCCTAAAATCTGCCTAGGATGCTCCTCTACCTCGTGTGTAACACGTAACTTGAATACCATGGGGGCCTGGGAGCCTACTCCAACTGCAGGATCTGCATCACTATCCACCGTGTTCTACACCTAGCTCCACCATAAAGGAGTCTCACAGTGACTCCTCTAACTCTTACGTGCTAGCAATGATGACATGAGTTATACCCCTGGAGGAACAAGTAGCTTTTCTCACAAAGGTGATCGAGGACTTAGCCAAACAAGTATAACGCTAGATCTAATTCATTATCCAATATAGGTGGAAAGATAGCTTCATCATGAGCATCGAACACAAATTTAAGTTAGCCTAAGTGAACCGAGCCTCCGCAGTGCCTACTTCCTCCAAAATTACGCCGGAGACACTTCAAACATTCTCACAAAGAAGCCTCGAGCACGCTCAAAGCATACCAACAAAGGCTACCAAATACATCTCGCTTGTCTCGGAACAAATCACAACTCAGTGGAGTTCATTAGGGGCAATCAAAGATAATCAGGAGAGTCACACCCTCATACCCTATATTGCCTCCCTACACCCACTGATGTATCACCGAAAATGCCTCATGGCCGTCACCTCCCAAATTCCTAACAAGCTTTGATGGAGATGGAAATCCCAAACAGCATATAGCTCACTTTGTTGAGACATGCAAGAATGTTACAATTCAACGAGGACGATTTGCCAAATCACTGCTCGATCACTCAAAGAAAATACATTCTGGAGCGGCATTAATCGTGGTTGGAACCAGCCACTATTAATAGTTGGGCACAGCTGGAATGCAAATTATTAGCTCGTCAAAGACCCAACGAACGGTTAGGACGATGAGTTTAATTAATGCTTCAAGTAAAGATAAGGACGTAGCCTCAGAATGTACTTCATAAACGTACGGAGTAGCTATGGAGAAGTATGTGCCTTAAATGCAAAGATAAGTTTTCAGAAACATCAGCTATCAACATGTGCATTCAAGGCATACACTGGGACCTGCAATATATTATATAGGGTATATTACCCAAAACCTTCGAGCAGCTATCAACCAGAGCTCATGATATGGAATTAACCATATCTCAGAACAAAAGTGAGAAGGATCGACCGCCTCAGCTTGCAAATAAGGTCTCTAGAGCTAAATACGAGTCAAAGAAGCAAGAGATAACTTTCTAGGTTGAAAAAGAAAGCACCTACATGCGGTGACTTCAAAGTCAACCAAGTTTTCCATCAAAACCAAAAGGATAGAGAGAGGTCTTGACCTCGTAAGAAGAAACGCCTCTCACTAGAAGAAATACAAGCCAAGGAATACCCATTCTTTGACTCTGATATTCTAGAGAAATTTGAAAAACTGCTAAAGGTCAAGCTCATAGAGTTGCCTGAACCAAAACGCCCTGAGAAAGCAAATCGAAGCACAAAAAAGGATTGCTGCAAGTACCACAGAGTACTTTGTCATCCTATAGAGAAGTGTTTCATATTCAAGGAGAAGGTGATGGACTTAGCCCGACAGGGGGCAATCCTGCTAGAAGAAGACAAAGTCTCAGCCAACCACACCACTCTCACAATTATCCGACCTACAGAGGTGAAAATACCAGATGATTTTTGGGAAAGCAAGCTAGAACCGGATAAGGCATGGGCAGATTACTCAAGTGACTCCGATCACGAATCATGCCATATATACACGGAGATAGAAGAAGGCTCAGCCATGGCAGAAGACCAAGAGGTGCCCAGAGAAGCCCTTCACGGTCCCCATACCTTCGTCATCACCTTCACAGACGAAGACCTGCGACAAGAAGATGTTGATCATAACCGACCTCTTTATGTGTCTGGTTACATATGTGAAAGAAGGATTATCATAATGTTGGTAAATGGAGGATCAGCCATGAACATCCTACCACTCCAAATGCTGAAGCTATTAGGTATCCCAACTGATGAACTACAACAGTCTCGTATCTTGATACAGGGGTTCAATCAAATTGGACAACGAGCCTTAGGAAAGGTATCCCTGCACTCAACGATACGAGAAATGGAATCACGTCTTGGTTCCATGCGATCGATGCCAGAGTCACATACAATGTACTACTAGGCAGACCATGGATCCATAGCAGCAATGCAGTTCCCTCCACCTTACATCAATGCCTGAAGTACTGCAAAAGTGGCATAGAAAGAATGATTAAGGCTGATGAAAATCCTTTTACAGTCGAAGAATCACAATTCTCAAATGCCAAGTACTTTCAAAGGAAGAAGGTAACTGAGCCCCAACAGCTAGAAGTCTTAGAAACATCCAAAACAGAGCCTCTGATCCTTCCCAGAAAGGACGATAAAATCAAAAAAGCATTACAAGGGCTCACTCTACTACTAACTCAGCTGGATAAAGTAGCCTCAATGCTATTAAAGGGTTTAAAACCACCAGCGAGTGGACCAAACATTGAGCACGGAACCATGGGGACAAAATCTTATGATCTCCTGGTCAAGGCCGGGCATAATCCCGAGGAAGACAAATCCATGGGACAGCTACAACCAGAAGTTACTGGTGACAAAGTGCATGGTTTAAACGAAATACAAACGATGCTGCGACAAAAAGGACATACCATCAGAAGTATCTCAGCTGGACTCGGGTATATTCCTAAACCCCCTCTACGAGTCCTGATCAAGAGGGTAAACAATTACTGCACATCCGAAGTGAAAGAAATGCTTATCAAAAGCCACAGAGAAGAAAAACAAAAATCTGTCTTCCAAAGATTATGGGCAAACATAAAAAGCTACAACTCAACTCAAAGGGGATCTATTTTCAATAGACTCGGAAAGCCAACCCCCAGACTTATCTAAGAACGGGTGGAGGCAGAAAATAGCTCTGCCTCATGCCTCAACATAGAAGAACAGGACGAAGGCATACCAGATAGAGCCACCTTTCTAGCAGAGCAGGCATACAGAGGCCCTCATCCTTTCCATGCATATCGATAAGGAAGGACATACAAATGGGGCGTTTAATACATGAAATCAAAGAGGGACACTCTAGCCACAAGTATTCTCTAAAAGAAATAGAAGAGCTAGAAATCCAATGCTATGTTCATGTACAAACCATATGGGAGTACTCAAGTAGCGCCCGGCCAAGCGGCCTCCTAGATGAGTTCCTTAAACGACATCAAAATGACCCGATATACAGGTACATCCACGAGCAGACATTATGGAATGATTGTCCGTCTCAGAGAGCGATGTCCAAATATGTAAGTCAACAACATCCTATCTTCATTAAAGCGATTGATGGATTGAGGGTTCAATCTCGGCATGAAAACACTTTCATCAAAATAAGGGTAACACCTACGTATGGTCAAAACCGAGGTTCCAACACCTATAAGCATGTTTGGACAGTCCTCCTGAGCACGAGGATAAAAATGCTCCACCCCACCCTCGAACACAAGTATAACCTGAACTCTCTCGGGTACGAGGTTATCTTACCTATAGACTCTGAACACGAGTATAAACTCACGTTGGAAATCAAATGAGAATTGATTCCCTTTTATTATTCTTTTACAATTGTGGTATCAATTCATTTTACCGCTCAAGTTAAACGAGATTACCGTAACTTAAGTTCATCTTAAAGAATTTGCATATTACTAGTGTGGGTTCTCATGATAATTTAAGGGCTATGAGCCATTGCTAGATTCATCATTAATCAAAGTTATAATAATAGTAATTGGTCAATTATTATTATTACACAACTTACTATTATCCGAGCCTTGTAAGGTCACACACATACAATATTAGTCAATTAAGGAACGAAATTAAACCAGACTTGTATGAGTCAGAGATGTATTCCCTACTATCCATATATTTTGTTAAAACATATGTTGATGAACATCACTGGTTAGATTTGGCAAGTTTTATTCACTGCTAGCTTGAAATCTCTATGAACAATTCGTAAGTTATTCGAGAGGATTCGTTAGTATTTTAATAGACTGTTAGTTAATTAGAATAGAACAACACACTAGTAACTCATTATTTAATTAGAAGCTCATAACGGTCTAATTAAGTTAACGAGTTAAACTGATTTCTTAACGAGTTGCTTAATGAGTGGAATTTGGGACTTGGTATTTAAGGAAAGGGATTAGGTTTTTTATCAAATCATGAAAAAAACCTTAGCCCCTTCTCTCTAAAATAGCCGCCCCCTCCCCAAGAATTGGAAGAGTTTTTCTTCTGAATTTTGGTTCATCTTCAAACTAGGCAAGTTCAAGTACTCTGTCTGTTTCCTCTTGGTTATTTGTGCAATCTGTGAGGACATCATTTCGTGTTGAACAAGTTTATAGACACATGTTAGCTTCATATGACGCCCTTAGAGGGGGGGTGAATATGACTAAGAGGTCATTGAATCGCTTTTTCACTTATACAAACTTTTACCTTGTTAAATTGCTAATATTAACTTTAGCAATTTGTAAAACAAATTAGAATAGACTAAAGTAGTATTAACACCTCAAAATGAACGCAGATAAAGATGAAACAATAAACGATCTAGTAATCATTATGTGCAATAAACCATCCAAACCATTTGATCAATATTAACATTAAGTCCATTCGGTACTAATAAGTCCATTCATTATTGATCAACTTAGTAATCTATTAAGCATACCACAATTCAATACATATACTAAAGTGGAAGTTTTAAGATATTCTCTGATAGCAAGTTTAATTATGATTTGATCGTTATTATAACAATTTGGGGTTCATTGACCAAATCTAATCATCCTAATCATGAATATTAACTATGAATTCAATATAGATTATTCATTTTAGCCTCGATTAAAACTTGACATATCAATTTATCACAAATAATTCCAATTATAGCCTATATTCAATAAGCTTATAAATCAGCATATAATCTAATCCTAGCAATTCTAGCATATATATAATATGTGCAATAAAGCTGTACATAGGGAAGAAGATGCAACCTCGACACGGTGTTTTTCACGAGGTTCTAATCTACATCCCCGACTCCAAGGCTCCTCACCTTAGGCTTCACTAGAATCCACCTGATGGCGCTTTCTTCAAATGTCAGAAGCCCAAACCAACTTCAACCTTTAGCTCATAACTTCTCACATCACACCACTAAGAACCCAAGGAATCACCCATACTTAATCTTAACTCCCTCAAGAACCCAAGCCCTCAACCCAGATTTCATCTCTTAGTCTCTAATCCCTCGTTAGTACACCACCAAGCAACCCATGACACACCCTAGATTTCTAACTCAATCAAGTCGGAGATGCAACTCCCTCTACCTCGAGCACTCCCATGTCCTAAGTTGCTTGAGCACTAGCCTCAACACTATGGCACCATCTCTAGCTTGAGTGCCTCACAACACCTCGGACCCTCGCTTCTAAGATAAAGAACAAATCCTAACTTAACGACATCTCTTTATAGAATAGAGATTGTTGTTTTATCCTCAAATCTAAAATGCTCCTCAATGAGCCACAGATTACAATTTTGCACAATTTATAACCTTACATTGAGTAGATAATACATCAAGCTTTCTGTCTAACTCCTTGTTGAGTAGATAAGACTTTTGAAGCTCTTTTGAACTCCCCATTTGAGCATTTCCTATCAAACACCTTGAATGCTCTTTTTAGTTTCCCTGGCCTCTCATTTCAAGTTTAGCACAAAACCAAACTCACTCTCTTTGATAAATCACAATTAAAGCTCATGTGTTTGAGAGATTTGGTGTTTTAAAGATGAGAAATGAGTATAAAAACATTTAGAATTGTTTGGGAAAAGTTAAAGAGTTTGAAGATTTGGTATTTAAAGGGGTGAGAAAATGGAGTTAAAACGGACAAAAACGGCTAGTTTTTGACACCCATCGAGACCTCATCGAGAGCCTAGGTCCTTTGTAGTCAAATGGAGAAAACAGTGTAACGCCAGATCATCGAGACCTCATCGAGACCCCCTGGGTCTCGATTGGGTCTCGATGAAGCAGTTTTTGCGAAACTTAAAATCGCATTTCCCGCTTCGTTATAGCTCCGATTTAGACGATTCAAAAAGCGTTGGAAAGCTCTTTTCAAACCCTTTAATAAAATGAATTCAAACCCCAGTTTTATACACACAATATATTCTTTAAAAATATTTCTTTTGACAAACATTCTTAAAACATCAAACGGTTATCTTTAGTCAAAAATGATTTGAA
Organism: Lithospermum erythrorhizon; assembly: GCA_019722365.1. Lineage (NCBI taxonomy): Eukaryota > Viridiplantae > Streptophyta > Magnoliopsida > Boraginales > Boraginaceae > Lithospermum > Lithospermum erythrorhizon. The sequence goes on along the minus strand of JADFUC010002075.1, from coordinate 43,135 downwards.
AAATATCTCCCAAATAAGAACTTCCAATCAAGATCAAGGAAAGAAAAGTAAAAGATTCATAACTTTACCTAATCTTGGCTTGCATCCAAGACTCAAGGCTCTTCCCATCTTGATTCTTCGTGAACTTTTCTTCTTGGTCCTTCCATGAATGTGTAGATTGAACGATCTTCTTCTTCACTCATTCTTCTACTTTGAGCTGTAATATTGATTCTTCTTCTATCTCACCATACCTGCTTGGCATTGCAAAATCACCTTGAAGCTCATGATATTTCTTCATTGTCTTCAATGCCTGACAGCTTGTTTGATATCAATGTCAACTTTATGTCCGACAAGCACCTTTCAACATACCTATAGACCAACTTCACTAAGAACATATGTTGTGGAGAACAAATGCTTAAGTCATCATTAAAACAAGGTGTAATGGACTCGTAGTCCAACAAACCTCCTTTGAGCATGACAAAACATTGATGCCAAACACATGTCCATAATTCACATAAAGGTTAAGTACAAGGACATGGTTTGTTTCACTACATGCTAGATAAAATAAAATAGCTAGCGATACTAGCATTTGCCATTTCATGGCATCAACATTCTCCCCTTTTGAATCATCAAAAGGTACATACTAAGTTAATAATGAATACCATATAACACATGTCTCATTAGAAAAAATTAAGCAATAGATAGCTTTGCTAAAGAGGAAACTCATGTTAAAAAACGAACACATTAACATGGTTTCAAGGGCTAATGTAAGCAAAAAGATATACAATGAAGCATATCAGAAGTGTATACGACATCACACATAATCCTCATGGTTCAAACCAAAAAAGATGCAAAATTTGAACAAGTATGCCTCCTAACATATGTCATCTAAAAATAAATTTAAGAACATTGACATATGATAAAATATTACTTCAATTCTCATTATCAAAAAGTTTAAAAACTCAAAAGAGAATAAGTAATAGGATCGTCCCTCAAACAAAGTTATCATCGGGAAAAAAGACAATCATGAGTTTATTAATTCGTCCCTCGAACAAAAGTTCTCTTAGGGACGGCAAGAAACAAGTACAATATCACCTTGAACAAGAAGAGTCCCTCAATCTACGGATTTCATTGGCAACCATTTAGGAACAAAGATGATATGTACGGTGTGTATTATACCATTTTTTAAGAACGAAAACATTTAAAATCATATGACATGCATACACACAAGTGGTTTTAACAAAACTTAAAGAAAAGTGAAAAGTAAGTAATGTTGTTGTTAAAACAAGTTGACTAATAATCAATGTCTCAAGGATAAACGATTTGGACACATTGAGCCAACTTTTAATGAATTACTCCCTTTATCGAAGATGTAAGACTCTCCCCTTTCTCAATAGAAAGTTTACATGCTCATTGCAAGGACATGTCTAGGAGCAATCACACAACTTCCAAATACCAAGTTTAAAAGAAAAGTTTAAAGAATATCTTGAGCGGAAAGTTAATATTTCAAATCACTCAATTATGGGCAGCATCGTGTTTGAAAAGTACCAAACCGAAAGATAAGTGCATTAAGTGGAAAAAAATTTAAATCATGAAAACAATCCACTAATCTTGTGCAAGCCAATGAAAACATAAAACACGAAACCCATTATTATTATTAGAACACTGTCCAAATACATTTAAAAACAACATATACAAATCTGGATGACAAGGAATTTAAAATACAATAGCATATGCACATTTAAACCTTGCACATTCTCCTTAAAACAAATGTATTTTCTAAAAAATTCATACTACAACCATCTTGAAAAGATCAAATGGTTGAAATAGTTTTTACAAACGGAAAAGCAAGTGGAGAAATAGTTTTAAACACAAAGGACCTCCACGCTTCTTATCAAGCCAATCTAACACACAGAGTTAAAACATGTGATTGGACAAGATAAGTTCGGGGATTATGAAGATTAAAAATTAGTACCTGAATTGTAGCCTTTAGCATTAACATAAAAGTTGTGCATACAATACGTGTACCTCTTCTTCATAACTAAGAATGAATATCTACTATTCTGTGTTATTTTCTTGAGTAACTCACAAGAGTTTTTAAAAAAAGGATTTATAATCATGCTTTAACCCAAACACATATACTTATGGTCAACAAATATGTATCAAGTCCACATATGAGTTAGGAGACATTCAAAGTCTTTTAGGTACAAACACCCGCATAAGGGCATTAAATATTTTTGAATAGCCTAAAAGAACATGGCTCCCCCTCAACTAATGCATATAAATGATTCAACACATTCAATCTTCATGTTACTAGAACATGCACAACTTTGAATTTCAAGAATGTAGAATCATGCACGGAGAGGGAATACCAAAATATACTCAAGTTCAAAGAAAAAGTATGAAAGCATATTTTAACTTGGAGTGAAAACAAGAACATGTGAAACATCTCTCAAGAGAGCATTTCTATCTCTAGAGACAATACATGTCCGCTTTAATTTTGAACTCCCAAACCCAAAATATATGTCTAATAAGGAAAATTGAGAAAATTAATAAAAGTACATTTTCCATATTGCATGATATACGCCTAGGACATGCCACATGTAAAAATTGAGGTGCGAGCATATATGTCATGTAGGATACCTAAGGAAAACATAAAACACAAGGCATCCCAAACATATTTTGAAATCCATTTTCAAAGCATTAACATTTAGAGAGAGGGATAAGAACAAGGAAAACATTTTAAAATCAAACTTTTAAAAGATGCAATCCAAGTTTAAGTTGTACCATCCATTTAAAAGAAAATACAATTAAAACGAAAGAGATGTACAATCGCATGATAAACCTCATAAGCAATAATCATTCAAGTAGGTTTATCAAAAGACTCATTTTCAGATGTATGTGCGAAGATAAGCCAAGTGTGTTTAAACAAGAGTATATTAAGTTTAAGATTTATAAACACAAATAATCTAATTCTGTCTAAATCACAAAGTTATTTGAAAACATAAGTCGTTTAAGCAAAGTCAAATAGCCTCAAGTTGCTAATATGAACAATTTATGTCCCCTAGTGGCCATCCCTAAGCCAATTCACAAAGACATAATAAGACTCCGAACAACAATCTGTTCATACACAGGCCATCCGAGCCTTTATTATTGTTGGAAGAAAAAATTAGAAAGAAATCACCCGATTTGCATTCCATTTTTCTTTTTGTGCATTCAAGTTGTTTAGTCCACATGTCAAGATAATTCGTGGCTGCTTCAAGGTTTATCTCCTGCTTTTCACATTTGAGTCTCGCCCAAGCCATCTCCACACACATTTCATAGTCCATCATGTATCTACACATTTAAGCTCAAGTGGAGTATATGTATCCAATTCTTTGGATCCTTTTGGATTAGTGATGGCATATCACAATTAGGCCCTATTTCAATCACTAATCACATATAAACCCCAAGTTTTATGAAATATGTTTTTATACACATAAAAACATAACATATTTCATTTCATTCATGATGATCACATTTAAGAATATCAATTAAGGCATAAGTGATTCATCTTAACCCATTTAGGAATAATTTAATATAATGGGTGAAATGACTCGAATGAGCATATCAACATCAAGACTCGATTAGATATTACAACGGCATATGGAATCTTGATTACATTTTAGGCATTATCAAGCCATTTTTTCATATGACATGTAGGCATTTTAAATTATGAACATGCATTAAAAAGCTAAACAAATCGACATGTCAATCAAGGTAGACAAAGATTCATGAAATATTTTAACATATATATAAATTTAAGATTCAATTTCATGAATAGCCTTTTGAGCGAGTTTTTGAAAATGTTTTTGCACATAATCGAAGTTGTCATACAATAAGCATAATGTAAAGAAGAAAACATTTCAATCATTTTGAAACACATTTGTTTCTAACCAATTCATACAACTCAATAATCAAGTTAACTCCACATAAGTTCATAGTTTGTATCATCAAAGTCATGTCTATAAAAAATAGGACAATCAATTCATAAAGTACATGAATTAACAAATTTAAGCACCCAGAAACACAAGAACATATAACTCTTTAAAATAACCAAACCATTTAAATATACCAACTTTTGAAGCTCATCTTTGGCCATCCATCCAAGGTACGGTGTATCCAACCATAATTCCTCGACGTTTACATCACATCTTCAAGCTTTCATCATTATAAATTAACCTAAGCATTAATCAACTTAAGAACATGGTATCCAATTCTTTGGTCCGTTAGGTTAGTGTTTGAAACTCTAAAAATATAATTTTAGTTCAAATACATTTTGGCGGAACTCGTGATTAAATGTCCATTTTAACTACAACTAAAGCATATAACCAATTAAGCTGCAAAGGGTGTGAATTGTGTACATGTCAAAGCATATAAAATATATCAAACACATGTAACACATATCACATTCACCTAAACATGATTCTAACATCAAATTAAAACACATAATCATGTTAGTACTCATCAGACATTTGGTCAAGCCATATTGCTAGTGAAATCCGATCGCTGAAATAAGTAGGACTCAAATGTAGAGACCCGCTCTGATACCACTTGTTAGCCTATATGACGCCCTGTAGGGGGGTGAATATATGGGACTATGAGAGGTCGTTGACCGCCGAATTTATACAAACTTTAATTCAAGTTTCACCGTTAATACAACTTTAGCAATTTGTAAAACAAATGCGGAATAGACTAAAGTAGTATTAACACCCTCAAATGAATGCTAGATAAAATATGAAACAATAAAACGATCTAGCAATCATTATGTGCAATAAACATCCAAAACTCATTTTGATCAATATTAACATTAAGCTCATTCATGCATAATGCATTAAGTCCATTCCATGGCTATCGATCAACTTCTAATCTATTAAGCATACCACAAATTCAATACATAGATATACTAGGTGAGTTTCTAAGATATTCTTGATAGCAAGTTTAATTATGATTTGATCAAAGTGGTAATATAACAATTAAGTTCATTGATCAAATCAAACTATCCTAATCATGAATATTGAATTAAGATCAACATAGGATATTCTATTTTAGCTCGATTAAACTTGACATATCAATTTAACACAATAATTCAATTATATGCCGACATATTCAATGTTTATAAACTAGCATTATAATCAATCCTAGCAATTTAAAGTATATATATAATATGTGCAATAGTAAAGAGTGTGGTGTTAAGACGCAAACTCGACACGGTAAGCTTTCAACAACAGGTTCGCTTAATCTACATCCCCCACCTGCTGCCCTCACCTTAGGCTTTCACTAGAATCCACCAGATGGCTTCAAATGTTGGTGAAGCCCAAACCAACTTACAACTCTTAGCTCATAATCCTCAAGTATCACACCACTAAGAACCCAAGGAATCACCCTAAGGATTTCAACTCCTAACTCCTCAAGAACCCAAGCCTCAACCTGTGATTTCATCTCTAGCTCCTAACCCCTCGTTAGTACACCACTAAGAACCCAAGGACACACCCTAGGATTTCAACTCCACCAAGCCGAGATGCAACTCCTCTACCTCGAGCACTCTATGTCCTATTGCTTGAGCACTAGCCTCAACACTACGGCAATCTACTCGATTCCTAGCTTGAGTAAGCCTCACAACACCTCGGACCCTCAAGCCTCTAGTATGAAGAACAAATCCTAACTTAATGGGACATCTCTTTATAGAATAGATTGTTGTTTCATCCCAATCTAAATGCTCCTCAACGGAGCTACAATAGGATTACAATTTTGGCAATAAATTTATAACCTCTACATTGAGTAGATAATACATTGAAGCTTGTTCAACTCCTTGTTGAGTAGATAAGACTTTGAAGCTCTTGAACTCCCATTTGAGCATTTCATCAAACACCTTGAATGCTCTTAGTTTCCCATTTCTCATTTCAAAGTTTAAGCACAAACCAAACTCACTCTCTTTGATAAATCACAATTAAAGCCTATGTGTTTGAGAGATTTGGTGTTTTAAAGATGAGAAATGAGTATAAAAATATTTAGAATTTGTTTAAAAATAAAGAGTTTGGAAGATTTGGTATTTAAAGGGGCGAGAAAATGGAGTTAAAACGGACAAAAAACGGCTAGTTTTGATTATCTATTTGAGACCTCATCGAGATTTAGGTCTCAAGTGGGGGTCTAAACAGAGAAAAACAGCAAAAACGCTTCAGATCATCGAGATTCACGAGACCCCGGGTCTCGATTGGTCTCAATGGCTAGCTTTTGCGAAACTTAAAATCGCATTTCCCGCTTCGTTATAGCTCCGATTTAGACGATTCAAAAAGCGTTGGAAAGCTCTTTTCAAACCCTTTAATAAAATGAATTCAAACCCCAGTTTTACACACATTAAGATTTTCAAAATATTTTCATTTGACAAACATTCTTAAAAATATTGAAACGGTTAAGATCTTTTAGTAAAAAATGATTTGAAAAATATCTCCCAAATAAGAACTTCAATCAAGATCAAGGAAAGAAAGTAAAGTAAGATTCAAGCCATAACTTTTACCTAATCTTCGGCTTGCATCCAAGACTCGTCTCTTCCGATCTTGATTCTTCGTGAACTTTTCTTCTTGGTCCTCCATTTACCTGGGTAGATTGAACGATCTTTCTTCATCGCCATTCTTCACTTTGAAGCTTTGTATGGTTGATTCTTCTATCTCACCATACGCATATTTTGGCATTGCAAAATCACCTTGAAGCTCATGACATTTCTTCATTGTCTTCAATGCCTTGATATCAGGTTTGCTTGATATCAATGTCAACTTTATGTCCGGCTAGCACCTTTCTAACATACCATGAATTAAATCACTTCAAGAACATATGTTAGATAAATCAATGTTTAAGTCATCATTAAACAAGGTGTATCGGACTCGTAGTCCAACACATTGAAGTAAGCATTCACGTGGGGTCAAGCAAGTGTGGTTTTGGGTTCATTCGTCTTCCGTTGCAATGTAAGAATTCTTGTATTCATACATGCATATTTTTGTGTTTAGATTAATATACATCATTTGAGGATCCGGGATGTATGAATTGGTGTTTATCACGAATGAATTCATACTAGATTCTAACAAAGGGCCTTTAGCCTACTCAAGTTTTATGTATAGTTGTTAGTTAATTTGATTATTTCATGATTTATATATTCAATTGATGAATATATAATATGAAAAAATCAACCCATTTTATATGTATATCACACGGCTGGAATCATCATTTCAATGTATTGATTTTGATGATTTGATATTTATTTAATTATTTCATGAATTGAAAGTGGATTAAAAATTGATTAGTTTGCATTTTTAATTTGAGGTAGAATCATTTTCGATTTCCATTTAGTATAGGTGGTCTGAAATTTCGTAAATTACTTAAACTAAATTTGTGTGTTCATAATCTTTGAGGTTCATCTCAAATTTTTCCAAAATTTTTGAAGTCTTTATACCCCTAAAAAAAATTCATTGAATTTCCGGATTGTTTTCGATTTAATGGAAAACTAGAAGTCTTTTTTTTATGAAATTCCAATTAGACACGCTCAATAATGATATTGTTGATGTTCAAGCTCTAATTCCATAATTTTTGTGAATTTTTGGGAAGCCTCCAAATCATTTCAACAAAAGTTGCAATTAATCCGAAAAAAACCTAAAAACTCAAATGAATTACCAAAACGAGTCGCCGAACTCTGTGCCTCGCATGGCGCTGTCTCGGTGCCGGAATAGCACATTCCGGCCACTTGGACGTAGCTCACTGGCCGTAATACGGCACTGGAAGTGCTGTCGACTGCGGGTGGCCGGAGGCCGGGCCGCTTTTGGCCGTCAAATTGCCGTCCATTTTAGAAAACCCTAAATTTATTTTTTATGTAATTATTTTTTGTTTTAAAATTATTGGTAAATTGCCAATTTTGGTTTTAAATGTTAAATCATAAATTTTGTCATTAAGATGATTGAATATATATCTTAAATGGCATTAAATTTGATTTTATATTTCCGTTTACAATTATTTTCATTAATTGATAATTTTTTTAAATATTTTCATGGTAACTTTTAAATTTTGAATTTTGGAGTTAATTACTTGTAAGTAATTATTCCATGATTTAAGAGGTTGGTAATTATTATAATAATTATCATTAATCATGTGTGAATATATTTAAATTTAAAATTTATATTAATTATAAAATAATGGGTAATTAATTAGTCAATTATGAACACATTTATTTTCATTTCATTTAATATATATGACATGTTACATTTATTTATTTTAATTTTTTGCCTATATATATTATTATGGAATGGAATGGAGGTGTATAGATATGACCCACGTTTTTTCTGCCTCAATACAGCATCAGACACGGTGAAATGACCTGGCTGAGTCACATTATTTTTCTATTTTCTTGTTTCTCCCACAAGCTTGCATTGCCTAAGTTGCATTTTAGTGTATTTGAATTGTAATTCAAGACTCGAAGCTATGAAGATTCCAGGCTTTAAGACAAGAAAATGTAATAGGGCCAAATGTTAGTTTTTCAAGTTTTGAAAATGTAATAGGGTCTAGGGTCATATCATACGCCTCTTGAATGTGCATTACTTGTTTTATTTTTCATGTTGTACATATGCTTGATTATGTGCTACAATTGCATGGTAAAATAAAAGCAAAGTAATAATAATCTCACCATTTAAAAATTTAAGCAACGTATCAAGCCAATTTTAAAGTTGTGAAATCGGGTTGCCTCATTCGGGCAATTTCATTAAGTGTGTTACGCTTTTGCACTTTGATATGATGAATGGATCATGTCAAGTGATTTCCACTAACGCTAGCTTTCGATGATCACTCCAAGTAATTATTTGGTTTAATTGGTGGCGTTTAAGGTAGCATCGAATAGTATGCTAGCTTACATAAGAGTTATGTAGTTTCCTTACATAATTGTTGATAACCTACTATTATACTCGATTCAAATGTACTAGTGGTTGCCATTTGAATTTAAGTATAATAGGTCTTGATACTAATATATTTCATGAGATTTGAAGTATTAGTATTTACTTTACAATTTATTTGTAAGTGTTTAGCATGATAGTTTACTGATTCTGTTGTCTTTATTTACTTATTCTTGTAGAATTATAATGGCTACCACTACTACTACTCCTAAGAACTCGCTTCGCTCAACACTTGAAAAGTGCAAGCTGAATAACTCGAATTTTGACGAGTGGTCTCGAAACTTGAGAATCATTCTCAAGCAAGAGAGAACTGAATACGTGCTGAACAATAAGGTTCCTCCGAAACCTAATGATAGTGCCTCCCATCGGGAAAAGGGATCCCACAAAAGCACAAGTCCGATGTCGTTGATGTCTAATATCTCACGCTACAATATGGAACCTTCATTCCAAATTCAATATGAAAAAAGGTAAGAAAGATATGACATATACCCACAACTTGAGGAATTATTCCGAAAAGGAAGCTAGAAAACGAGAGATATGACACTGTTTGTCCTCTCGTGGACAACAGCCGGAACGGATATGCCGCAAGCCCTCATATCATTAAAACGGCTCGGCCGACGACTAATGTTCGGCACCGTTGTCTCTCAAGAACTGGTTGTGGATCTCATCCTAAAGTCTCTTCCAGACAAATTCTCTCAGTTTGTCATGAACTTCAATATGCACAAGTTTGAGTTGTCTCTAAACGAACTGCATAAGATGATCACGAATGCTGAGACGACTGAAAAGACTAAACTTACCTTCTCGGCTTTGGTGGTCCAAAACCAAGAAGAAATTCAAGAAGAAGCGTAAGTTTACCGAAGAAAGCCAAGGGTTCGAGTAATCCCAGCTGTTGACGTGGAACACTAAGAAGGATGACAATGTCATTATTGCGGAACCTAGGTCACCGGAAGTCGAGCCAGTTAAGTTCACAGATGAGTGGTGCTAATGGTCTCACGACCCACCAACCTACAGATATGTATGTTATTGAAGTTTTTACAACTTCTAATTTACTGTGGGTGCTAGACACCGTAAGGTCAGGATTCTCATATTTGTCATAATATGCAGAACTCAAGTCAAGTAGAATACTCGAAAAGAGGGAAATGGATCTACGCATGAAATTAAGCGAAAGTCAAGGCCCTCAAGAAGATCCATCGCTTTATATTTGCCCACGGGCCTTGTTTTGAACTTATTTCCTGCTTATTTATGTACTGCACTTATGGAATATTATTTCGCTTCTGCTTTTGAATACGCATATTTTCTCTTCAATGTATCCCAATAAATTTACGATCACCAACTAATGGTAGTATTTGGTACCCCTCCCTTCAAAATGGTCTATTCGCTTTGTGACATGATTATTGAGTCGCATAACATAAACTTAAACGGAATAAGTCTAATGACTTAAACCAAACATACCTATGGCATTGGCAGACATCATATTAACGAGAACCGAATCAAGAAACTCCACTACCGGGATATTACTCAAGGTTTCGACATGAATCGATTTGATAAGTGTGAATCTTGCCTTCGGCAAATGACTAAAGCACTCCTTTCACCGGGATTCAATGAAAGGGCATTATTGGGGATCATACACATTGATTTACGTGGCCAATGAACACACATTTGCAAGAGGAGGCTATAACTAGCTTCATATTACATTTTATCACGACATAAAAGAGATATGGTTTTGTATCCGATGAGACACAAATACGAAGTCCTTTGAGAAATTCATGAGTTCCAAAATGAAGTACAAAACCAATTGAACAAGACAATAAAGATTCTCCGGTTCAGAGTGTGGAGAATATTTGAGTCACGAAGTTCAATACTCATCTTGGGAGAGTGTGGTATTGCTTCACAACTCACCTGAAGAAGAACGCCACATCATAATGGCGTTTGTCTGAAAGGAGAAATCTAACCCTTCTTGATAAGTGGTTCGATCTATGATGAAAGCCTAACCGATCTACCGGGTTAATTTTTGGGATATGCACTTCTAAGCGATATCTCTTACCTTAAAATGTATGTCCAATGAAAGTCACAGAGAAAACTCCCTATGAACTGCGGGTTTAAAAGATTTCCAAGTTAGGTTTTCTCGTGATTTTAAGGCGGCTTATGTTAAGAGATTAACAAAGGATAAACGTGGGCCCAAATATGATAAATGCTATTTCATAGGATATCCAAAGGAAACAGCTTGGTTACTACTGGCCCAACTTAAATAAAAGTGTTTCAAATTGAGGAACATAAAGGAAGAACACAAAAATCTTCAACTCCAAAACCAAAATAGGTGCCTAATATTAAGAGTTGGGTTGAATTACTGCATAAACGCAGTAATTTCAAGATCAACATCCAAAAACTGATGAGAACCTGATCAAGTAGGTCTCACAAATCAAATCACTACAAGATTAAGCCACAAAGTGTCCTGTAGTAAAATCAAGGCAGGATATAAGATGCATAGTCCCTGTCTATCTGTCAAGAAACACGGAGTAAGCTGCTAAGGCACTCTCTTCACACAAAGATAAACATATCCACAATCGGATAGCACCCAAGATCACGACAGCTTCTAAGCACTGAACTCGCCTAGTTGTATCGATCAAGCCGCTAAGGCACCCACACATATCCAACGCAAGTCCAAGTTCCACGACTCAAGTCCAAAGACCAAGATTAAGTCCATACAGCCATATGGGAACAAAGCTACTAAGGCACCCCGGCTCGAACCATATCCAAGTCAAAGACCAAGTCCAAGACTAAGTCTTCTATCCAGTCTATCCTAGGATCATACAGGTCCAGACTCATATCCAGCTTAGGATCATATATCGGTCCAAGCACAAATCTGAACCCAACTCAGGAACAAATAACGGTCCGCAATAAATTTACCAAACCTAAGTCCAAGTCCAAATTCAAGACTCAAGTCTGTGATTCAAGTCCAAGACGGGCACGTCCAACTAAAGATCTTAAGCAACAAGATTCCGTTTAGAGAACAATATATTGATAGTCAAACCTCAATCGATTTGATAAATATTCTTTGTACCTAGATAGATTTCCCCAAAGGAATTTTATTGTATTGGTGGACATTATAAATAATAAAATCTTTCTATGCGTTATAGCTCCATTTCGAGTAGAAATCTTCTTCGAATAAGCTTCTACTTAACGTCACTCATGAATCAGATAAGATTATCTCAGGAGTTCGAGATAAGATCAATGTATGTTATGGACTGATGATGAGTATCCAAGATCGAGGTGATCAACTCGAGTGAAGTGTTTGTGTTTATCAAGGACTTTTTAAGCAATAGTTGAACATTTACGTAAATAGGACTTGACTTGGTGCAAAGACACTCTTAATGTTACGTGAAGTACTAGAGCTTTCTATCTAAAGCATTCACATTTGTGTGTCATTTACATTTGTGTAAATTGAGTTATTCATAATAAACGTGAGAGTCATACATTCACGGTTCAAACTTATATAAGTCAAACACTGAAAAATAGCAAAAATAAGAGGTCACAAATTATTTTACTAAGTGGTTTTGGTGTCCAACCGTTAATTTGTAAAAAGTGATTCTAAAAAATTATCATTCAAATAAGTCATTGGTTATAATAGTCTCGCTATATAAAATAAGTTTCAACAGCAGCCTGGCTCTCCGCATTTGCGCGCGATAAGGGCCAACAATTGTGTTTGCCTCATCCATCGCTTTTTCTTAGCAATCCTTTAACAAGCCGAAAGTTATGCACCAATATAAATTGATAAGAACGTAACTATTTGTATTTACATATTTAAATTAAATCAATATTTCAATTGGTATCACATTATCCTGACGATCTAATTAGATGAACATGATGCATAATCTTAATGAAGCTTGCTCCATTACTTTACAACATGTCCTAAATGTGATTATCTCTTGGGGGTCGAACTAGTTGAACATGATGGAGAATCTTAAGGAAGGTTGCTCCATTACTCGACCACCTATTCTAAATGGCTCAAACTATGCATAATGGAAATGTTAGAATGGACGCCAGGAGCACGGGTGCTAAATTCACACCAAAACACTACCCCAAAAAGGATGCGAGTACTATTTTAGCCCCCCTATATGTAAGTGTAGTGTTTGAGGAAGTTTCATTTAGGGGTAAAATAGTTATTTCACAATTTTTTTTTTACTGTTTCGGTAACATGAAATAATGGTACTTGTATGAACTCTTGGTCTATTACCGCCTTCTTCATCATATCCAACTGCACATTTCGCTAAAACAATGCATTGTAGTGAACTAGTGATGATGTTTCCAGCAAGCTTCCTCACAAAATCAACCCTGGAGGTGTACATGCCTCCTTCCAAACAGACTTATGCAGGCATTGCCAGTTTAACAAAAATGTCATCCCAAGATAGAAAACAAAAAATTGATGGAACAATGTTGTGCTATGTAAGCAAACTTTTGGTCAGTGGAGGGGAAAATCAAATGATTGAAGTTTGAAATCTAGACAAAAATATAGTACAAATACAATAATTTATCTCTAGGACGGAGACTGTAAGAGATCATCATGTGTTAGTGGTTGGAGGGAAAACATTTACAAAATTGCCATGACAAGGCAACAACAAAATTTTTGAATGTCCTGAAGGCTATTTCATATAGACCAAGAACCGGGGGCTTTGCAGGAATAACTTTTTCTATTATAGGAATCGGCAATGCTGGCAAATAAAGGCCACCTATGAAATTGCTAAATCATCTTGGCGCCATGGTTTGTGTGTTTTACCTGCAGTCCAGCTGCATCAGTAATATTGATTCCCTCGGAGTAGTAATGCCTTTTAAGTTGGAAGTTAGGGAGGAAACCTGAAATTTAGACCTTTTTGCACCTCACATCAGCAACAAGGTGTCGAATATGAGGAGCATACCACTTCACTCTTTCAATATGCTCCATAGAAACTTCCCAGTTGTGACCTGAGATAAGTACATGTACCCTCAGTACATTAACAAGGAAAGGTCCAAATAAACTTTAGATGTTTTAGATCTCTTAATGCAGCTCTATATTTATGTACCTTCAGATTTAGAAATCTCAAGAATTGAGTTTACGACATGTTCTGTCCAAGTTGTCTCGTCTGAGTCCTTCACATTGTCATGAATATGCAGAATACCACCTTTGTCACTGCATTTGTTTTTAAATTGAAAAGGTGAAATAGATGAAATGCAACACAGTTCCCACAATAGTAGTGGAACAAGAAATTACAATGAGGAAACAATACATAAAGATTCAAATTTGGAGGAGAACGGGACAAAGTTTTAGTGGAATGTATAAAACTGAAATAACAGAAGCTTTAGGAAGGAAGATTTCAATCCTGCCCCAGAACTTTTGACTACTTGATGATCATCAGCAACAGAGAATCATATTCCAGTTCAGAAATTATGGGCAATGATCCATCACTCACTTTTTTATAGTGTAGCTCTTTGTTATTTTGGATCCACTTTCACACGAGTGGATAATAACTATCAACAAGGGGAGTGGGAAAATCATTTCCCTAATATCAATATACCTTCAAATATAGAAGGATATGACACATATCTAAAAAGGCTAATGATATACATTTTTCACAAATCCAGATATTTTCTTAAATGCCAATCTTATCCCTACTTTAAGTGATGGAATTAGCATATCTTAGTACAGCAAAAATGCTCCGGATATAAAATTAAGAGAGAAAATGCACCTTAGGGCTCTAACACCAGTTACCCAGCTACCCTCACTAGTTGGTAGAAGTCCAAGACACACTCTGTCAGCGATTCCCTGAATTAAAGAAGTGAATCTTTAGTACAAAGAACAAAAGATTTAATTGCAGTTCTTGAGACTAATTTGCAGGGTTCAGTAAAGAAAATAAATCTGAGTGGTAGGATCAGCTTGAACATCAAACATCAAAGTCAATTTGAATTGGAAATCACGCAACTACAGCCTGCCAGTAAAATATGATTATGGTGAGTAATATAAGACGATTCATAGCATGCCAAGACAACATGCATTATATGTAGTTGTAAGATTATACCACTTGTGAAACTTGAAAGTTCGCATTATCTGATGGTTGAGGTTTAGTTTGAAACAAATGTGCTGCTTCATGTACATCTACTTCACTTATTCTCTCAAAAGTTGTAACGGATAAGGGTGGGTATGCTTCAGAAAAGAAAACAGAATTGTGAACCGAAGAAAATTTTGCATCTCAGTTTTAAATATAGAGCCTAGTATGGGAACATATTTCACAAAATTAGCAGACAAAATATACAAAATGAAGCTTTACATACTCTAGGAGCATTAATCCGGTTATCCCCTTCAAGTATAATGCAGCGATCACCCACAAAGTTAGCTTGTAGATTACGGCGGAGTGCTTCAACTGCATATGGATTCCACTCACAAGCATAAACCCTTTTTGCGCCCGCCCTGGTTAAATTCATTCACATTAGCTTTAGAAAGATTGACAAATAACTGAATGGATACAATATTAGTTTCAGTGCAAACATCAAATCAAAAGTTGGTGTAACAGGTCCATGATTTCCGGATCCAAGTTCTTCGTTATGTTCTGAGATCATCCACTGAAGATCAAGTACAAACATGTTCTAGGGCATTTTCCACACACCCAAGTAAGTACTCAGTAATTATTTAGGATTTCATCATAACCAAGTGATGCAAATTACTTTTAGGGAGCAAGTAATTAACAGACTACTTACCCAGATATATCACAGAAGAACTACTATTACACCTCCAAATTCTAATATGCTTTATTGGAATTGTTATAACGGCAGAAGCAAATTTGCTATAGCAGACAGTTGCGAATTCTAAGACAAGGAATTAAGTAAAGTATTGAAAATAAAGAGATAGAAATTTAACCTGATATCCCTAATAATAGAGGAACAGATTACAGACTTGAGCTAAAACTAGCTCTCAGATGAGCAAACTATGTTCTCACACGTATAGAATAACCTAGACTATACTTTCAGACTTGCGTAGCACAATATTCAGATGAACAGAGAAACAACGAATACAACTCAGTCTATACTATTCAGAAGAATAGAATAACAAGACTTAAATTATTCAAGAACTTTAATTCTCTATTCAATAGCCTACACAATCAGATTTTAGAATTGATGACTCAAATAGAGTGTGTAGAATATTTATAGGCCAAATACTTGATTATCAAGTCATCTAAACCTTGGGCAACAAGTTTTCTTGATCATCAAATAATCTTGGTATTCTTGGCCTCCTAGTAACCTTGATTCAAGACATAAACCAAATAATCTTGGTATTCTTAGCCTCCTAGTAACCTTGATTCAAGACATTATCTAACAGGAATTTTTAGATGCCCGCAAATAACCAAAATATATTGGACGCCGACTAAAAGATATAAAATCCCTGAACACCATTCAAACTAACTCGAGCATTTACCTTAATACTACCTCCATCCCTAAATAATTGCCACATTTGTCTTTTTCATGGTTAAAGATTAACAAACTTTACAATCTTGATTGATATAAAAAACTTTTATTTAAATCAAAATTATCAAATTAATAGCGAAGTATCTTGAAAATACTGCATATTGGTATATTTTTTTCAAACAAATATATAACACATTAAAAATTATTTGACCTCAAAATTTAAAAAAAAAAATCAACTCATTAAAATTAAAATGTGACAATCTTTTAGGGACAAAAGTAGTATTTATATAGAATCTAGGTCGGTCATCAAATTGCAATTAAGGTAATATATCATGAATGTAAAAGAAACAATTCACATAGCTAGAAAGATAAAACAAAAAATAAATAACATGATTACTTAAGCCCAGTGAGTATTAATAATCAGTAGATCTTGCCATATTATAATCTACCACACCCAGTATATGCTGTGAAAATATTGCAAATGGTATTAAATTGTTTACTGCACTTTCCAAAGGGTCCAGGTTAGGGGACGCAGAAAAAGGGAAAAGGAAACATTTTTTGAATCCAAATCATTCAGAATGCTGAGTCATATGTTTAGTGTTAAGATGCACAACTTCCATGTAACGAAAAAATATGTAACAACCAAAAGGGAAAAAAGGTAGCACACAGTTAAAAAAATTCAGAAGTGAGAAGGAAAGTGAACACCATACCTCACCAAGAATGGCAATACAAAATATCCAATGCCGGCAAATAAATCAACAATGACTTCATCTTTGCAGTCAAGACTCCCCATCCTAATCTTCTCAGATAGATTACCCCAGGAAAACATGCATTTTGTAGAGTCAAAAGAATATAAAATTCCATTTTCACGATGCTCAACCCAGCCATCATCTCCGACAAGCATCTCCAATGTACTGTCCCTTGTTCCTGTTGTTGCAACTCGGCCCTTGGAATTATCAAGAAATAGCAGATCAACACAAGTAAGCATTCACATTATGGCATGATATTTTCAAGAAAAATCAATATACTACATAAAATTAGTGTTCACTAACTAGTTACATCTTACAATATAGAGACCTTAACTAATAATGTTCAGGAAAGTAATATGAAGGTACTCCACTGATTTTTTTTCCTGTAACATTTCTGAGAGAACTATGAATATGTTAATAAAGTAGCAAAAGATACTGATATTCTTAAAATAACTTACTTGGCGAGCAAGGCGGCGAGTTCCAAGTGCCCTTGCAACAATGGGCCATAGTTCCCCATTAACCGAGTCCCATGTGGGATCTCTAAATGATGTCACTGGAAGCACAATAATATCGCCCAGCCGCTCCCACCTAAGATAGCGAGATGTTAATCCACAACATACTATCAAGCTGGTTGTGAGAAATACATGGTCATGGTGTTGTTCAGATATTACTTGATCATGTGTATTAAAAATTATTGTGAAAAAAAAACTTTAGTCGCAATCATGGAAGCACCACTAAGAGTGAAAAAGAAGTAGGAAACGAACCTTGATGGCAGCTGCTCTAAGATTTGCATAGGCAGACCATGATCACTTACCAAAGAAGCTACAGCTTCTTTCATCGTAGTCAAAGGAGACGTTGGACATTTTCTAACTTTGCAAACCTGATCTGCAACCTTAGTTGCACCACATGCCATTAGCATTTCTAAGGCCATTGAGAAAGAGATGCTTTTAGAATTATGAGCCTCATGGCCAAACTGTTTCAGAGTGCACTTATCAACTAATCCTGTAAATGTATCCCCCACGTTATTAGCTTTGTATGTGTACATGGAACAGAAAGTGTCAGTAACAGGAAAACAAATGTGCATTCCATCTTCCTCTGACCACACCTTTCTACAAAGATCTAACCACCCAAATTTTTTTAACAAGTCCTTCCCAATTTTTCCATACTTTTTCCCCAATCGAAGAACCCAATGGGAAGATAGCATCTGATGTCCAATAATAGTTCCTGAATTCTGAAATTCGACATTCTTGGCAATATGTTGGAAGTTGTCCTCCTTGTGTATTGGCCTCTCTTCTTGGAAGATGATAGGTTCCTCTTTGATCTTTCTCGTAACAAATCCGTTGCTATATCTTAGTAGGGGAAGCAAGTTAATTTTGACAGTTTCACTGAATTTCGTCCCAAATGCATAACAAGCTGCACCACCACCAACTATGATCAAATTATTACCAATAACACTGGCTGTACTTCGAACAAAAAGTTGTTTGCTAAGAGAGCTCAAGTTGACATTCTTCCACAAACGAGACTGTAGATCCAGTAACGACAAGTTCTGGTGATTTTGATTTATAGGGCACCCCCCTAGAATTCCGAGGTAATTCTTATAGACGAACATCATGTGAGAAAATCTTGCATTTGGAACAGCTGTCGTTTCTTCCTTCTTCCACATAGATGTCTGAATATCAAAACTATAAAGGTCATTCAGAGATCTCTCTCCATTATATCCTCCAAACAGATATATCTTAGACCCATATGCCTCCATGGTATGAGAGTGACGGGCGCATGGCTCGTCTCCCTTAGTATAAATCTTACTCCAGATCAGGTTCTGTGTGTCTAGAGCATACAACGATGAAGTTATTACATCATTATGAATACCACCAAATATGTATATCACTGAACCATCAACTGCTGCTGCATGCCGATGCCTGCTAAAAAATTAATGATAAATGCATAAAGGAGACTGAACAGAAAAAATTAATACACACATTCTGCCTGACATGTGACCAACAGAATTAATACTCCACAACTAATTTCACTAGTTAAATTTTTAGGAGCTCAATTATAAAAAAAGAAGCAAGTTCAGACAAGGAAATCTGGACCAAAGTTTGTCTACATTTCATAAGAAACACAGTAAATATTTTCATTGTAAAGATATTACCTGGGAGGAAATTCAACACCAGAACATTGTAGTTGCCTAAATTCATTATCTGCACCATTGAAGGCCCATACGTCGTTCAGTATATTTATTGGATCAGCTCTACCACCAATTATATAAAGAACATCGTCTACCACGGAACATGTGTGACCTAATCGTGGAGATGGTGCAACCTGTAAATTTATCTTTTCAAGACTACAACTCTCAGAATCAAGTAGCAACAAGTCATTTCTTCGTGCATGTCTTCCGATGCCTCCAAAACCACCAAATATTAAAATTTTCTTCGGATAGACCTTCTCCAATGTAAAAGCAGCATGACCCCAAATTAAGAGTCTCTCAACAGGTTGGCCAACAATCTCCATCTGGACAACAGATAATCCATACCCAGAAACACTTGGTGATCCTGTCAATGACTTCAAAATTTAGACTTCCTCAGATTATAGGGGAAAGTATCCTCCAACAAAATATCAGTATGACAGACTTCTTTTAGATATCAACTGAAGGATCTAACTTCCAATTATATCAAATTATAAATGATTTTGATACTAATTAGTACGCATCTTTGCCATATTTAGATTCTTAATAGCCGAAAGAAGGATTTCACTTAATAACCAGAGATGCAGCATATCGTAAGTTCTTAACACTATCTCCATCATAATTTAATTGGGAGGATTGACCAATCAACTAAAAACCTAAAATTTTTATAATAAATAAACCTTACTCGAATCATTTTATTTATAGTCACTTTTTTGTCATATAAGTGCTCGAGGTGTAGTATGGATCTTTTGATAAAAAAACAAAAACAGTTACATGGATAACACAATTACTTCAAAAGTAGGTTATCTATTTGTTGAGGAAAAAAACCTCCTAGTTAAATTGAGATGGAAATTTCCAAGACCTAAAAGACAAATTTCACCTACATGAAGAATGATTAAGTGAAACACAATTGACAAGACTGAAATTCTTGGTAGGTGACAAGATAACTCTCTCCCCTGGCAAAACAAATGAAATATCTAACACAGATTACATATGCTTGCCTAATCATATTGACAGTTATTTCTAAACACCCTAGAGTAAGAAAAAAGAATGTTATTCCCTAACATCTGCAACAATACGAATTCATGCAAAGTAAACAGTAAAATGTCCTGAAATTACAAAAGAAAAAATGTTGACGTAAAGTAAAAGTAAAAGCTTAAAAAAACAGTATATTTATTGTCATGTGCTTAATAGCTAATATACTACGTAATTATGACATAACTAAAATTGTAAGCTTGAATAAAATTTTGAACACCAATTAAGAACTACATGTTTAAGGCTTCAAGACTTCAGAAGACATTGACATTGCTAGAGAAGGTCAAAGATTAGTATGAATATTTTAGCATCAATGTTAGAATGCTTTACTTCAATGTTAATATTACCTCCATCCTGAAAAGATTGTCTAGCTTGAGCCCCAATGGTCCAACTTAACAAACTTTGCAGCCTTAAATGGCACATATAGCAATTATTTAAATCAAAATTACCATGTTAATAGTAAAATAGTTCAAAATACTACCTTTTGGTGTATTTTTCAACAATTATTATACAGCATATACAAAAGTATTGGAGTTCAAAATTTAAAAAATCAACAATGAAAATTCTAGACTAGACCATCGTTATGGAATGGAGGCAGTATTTGCTAAATAAAGGCACTAGTAAACTGGAAACAGAATATCAACTCTTAAATTACCCCTTACCTCAAGGTTGAGATCTATCCACAATAACCTCAAATCTAGTTTAAGGGAAGGATGCGAAAATGATTTTGAAAGAAAATCCATATCTGTGAACATTTCTCCACATTGAAAGCAAAATATGTCACTGCTACCTTATAAATTTATGTTGCAAATGGGCAATCAAATGATTTACATTTGAATGGTATTCCAACCCCAATAGACTAGAACACCAAAGAAAAAATAAATGTGTCCCTAGGGCGGAGAGTAACATTCAATGTTAACAATGAAACTCTAACCAGTATGCAACATTACACATACTTCATCAAATTTTGTTGTAGTAACAGCACTATTACTCCATTTATTAATGAAGTATTACAATCTCCATAGGCAAACATATTATCAGGAAACCTCATTTATATCCACCATATTTGGAATCACATTTCACCACTTACTAGATAAATTTTCTTTCAGGATCATTTTAATTACCCATAGTAAATACAAGATCTAGTAACGCCTAATCTGTTCAACCCGAGTATTGGAAGTACACAACATATAGTTTCACCAAGTAATATTAACAAACTCATGTGATTCCCTAAATTATATATTATGATATATCCAGATTCTCACAGTTTTGCGTTGAAGGCAATATACTATCCAATGGGTAAAAATCATCACACCAACTGAAAAGTTCTTTCATTGCAATTGCAAATTACAGTACAAAAAGGAATTTATAAAACATTATAAGCAATTTATGATCGCTAACATACCGTATTGAGTACCATCAAGATCATTACTTTCTGCACCAACACAAGAAATATCGTCCAAAGATTCAATTTTTTCATCACTACACTCAATTTCTTTACAATTCACAAGCTGCCCATTATCACCATTCTTCGAAAACCCATTTCTCAATAATGCCTCATAAAAAGTATCAGTCCTTTTCCTATTAGCCTCCATCTTCTCATTAGCAACCTGAATAAGATACTCGACATACTCAGGTGTCACCATAATCCTATTTGTGTCACCCAACGGAACCTCTAATCGAATCGAACATCGAATCCCGATAATCACTCTCTTCTTGCTTACACTAGTAATTCCACTCTCTCTAAACCCACATAAAATCGCCAAAGAAACAAGTGTCTGAGCTGCCTCAACGTCTCTGCATTCCACAGCAATAATCAATGGCTCAAATCTAAATACAAGGCTTTGTGGGTATGCTGAATCAAAATTTCCTTGATTTGATTCAATTGGTATATTAAATATAAGGGGTAAAACAGAGTTGGGGTGAACTGGGTAGTGATGTGATATGAAGAGCCACGAACCGCCTTTGGCTTTCTTCTTGGGTTGAGAGAGGATGGAGATGCGGCCGGAGCAGGAGCTGGTGGTGAAGTAGGAAGGATGAGAGTTGATGGTGTTGATGAGAGGGATAATGGGTGTGTCGAGGTTGCCTTTCGGAGACTTGTCTGGCTCGGGGGACTCGATGGAGGCTAACGTGGATGCCTTCCTCTTCTCAAACTCCATACCCAAACCTTATTCTGTAGTGCACCCAACAAACTATTTAGATACTAATATTACAACTTTTTTCGCCTAAATTCAACATCAAATTTACCCTAAACATTAACCATAGATTTCAAACCATTCAGTTTTCTCTAATGAATGATGATTCTCTATATTACAAATCAAAACCATTCAAATGAATTTGACAACAATAACAATTTGGCACTAATAACTTGGTAGTTTTTGAAATCTTGAAATAATATGTAAATTAGGGGAAATGGCACAAAGTCATATACATGATAATTCGTTTAGCTATTAATCTCTGAAAAAATGGAGAAAATAGAGTCAGTTGTTTACCTGAAAATAAATAATAAACTTGTTTAGCTATGTGTTGTTGCGAGTGAGAGATGCTGGTTGTTGATGGGAGGAGGGGGGTTCAAAGGTTTTCGGCCACACCCAAATAGTGTAGTAGTTGGGGGTGAAATGATTAATTTGCCCCCCTATTTGTAAGTATAGTAGTTGAGGAAGTTTCATTAAGGATAAAATTGTCATTTCACTAACAAAAACACTATTTGGGTGTGTGTATAGTGTTGCCTGGGAGGGAGGGCGCAGATGCATGTAATCACTATTTTACCCCCTGGTGTAGTGTTTGAGCAGCTTTCATTTAAGGGCAAAATAGTCATTTCATTCGATTTTAGTCCCACCCATTATACACATCCAAATAGTGTTTTTTTAAGCACTGAAATGACTATTTTACCCCTAAACATAATTTCTGTAACCACCACACTTACAAATAGGGGGCAAAATAGTCATTTCAACTCCAAACACTTACTATTTTGGTGTGTGTATAATAGCTCAGCCCAGTCCGGAAGAAGGGAGTAATAAACTAGCAAAATAAATGAAAAACAAAATTATATTTGGAACCTTAGTTTTAGGGAAATACTTTATTGAAAAAAAAACTCTCATATACCATTGTAAACTCTCTTTTTTATCTTTTATGCTATGTTTGGATTGGGGTAAATCAGGAAAAAGATAAATATTTAGAATTAACTTAAGGGAAGAAAATTAGGGTGAATTAGGGAGAATAAATAAAATTGTTGTTTGGATACAATAATTTTGAATGAGGAAGAATGAGGATGAATGTATTAAAATATTTTATATATGTTGTGCTCCTCCATTTTTCCTAGATTTAAGGGGGAAGGATTATCATTAATCTACTTTATTGTTATTAAATGGGTAAGCTTTTTGGTATGATTCACTTTAATTTGTAAAATAACTTGAATAATTTGTGTTTTATAGTAATTTAATTGATTGTCAAAATACTTGATTATAAGGTGAACATACAAATTGAATGATAGATACAAGGTAGGATATTTGTAAATGTTTGAAACCCTCAAACTAAGGGATCCTATGCTACCCATGCCCGTGAACTACAAGTAAGAGACAAATCGCGGGATGTGCCTCAATTGGTCAGAAACTTGAGCTTCCCTTTAAACCACTTCAATAGGAGATTCTGCCACTTGCGTGACTCGAACCCATACCCCATAAAGAGGCTAAGGTGCTGATACTTAGCACTCAAGCTCTCTACCAGTTGAGCTATGCCCAGGGGACTACAAGGGAGGATATTTGTGTTATTATTGAAACTTGTGTATATATTGGGATGATAAAAAAGGCATACACTTATTGAGCGTATCAAGTAGGGAAGAACACACAAAAATTTAAAGTACTGTTATTTCCAGAAATTTCCAAGAATGTAAACAGTTTCATGGATCAACTAGTCTTGAAGTCTTCATTTGACAGATCAGAAGCAAAGAATTATGAACTTGTTATTTGTCCAACAGATATATCAACTACTTCTATATTTATATCTGAACCCCTTTCACATGTTGTTTTGATTTCAGATGCACTATGCACTATGCAGGTATACTTGAAATGGATGCTAATTTGTTCTTGTATACTTTGTTTTCCTGAATGACTTCCCATTCGAAGCTTCTAATTTGTTCATATTTACATTCAAGTCTGCTATGCTACGTAGTTTCAATGTTTTCATCCATATATTCAATTGATGTGTTTTCTCTTGCTCAATATGTAGAAGGAACTGAGTTATTGGTTGTGATGATTTCTTTAACAGTCCCTTTATTGTTATCAAATTGTAGCTTTATTGGTCTTAACCTACTTTATTGTTATCAATTTAGTTTATCGGTATAATCTTTTTACTTATACTTTAACTATAATCCTCTTTATTGTCGGTTTATGTAACATCTAACTTTTTTTAAGAATGTAGAAGTTTTACACAAGAAGATCTAAAAGTCGGATTACAAAATCGCCTAGTAACCGCATCTTCAAGAAGACAAGAGGAAGACTACAATGAAGTTGCACCTCAAGACATAGCCAACGAGGAACTCACTGTCCAGAATATAGACAATACTATCACTAAAGTGTTTGGCGATATAAATGTTGATTGCGCTCTTGATGATATGGAAAGCAATGATCATGAATTCTCGGTTGAGAACCATGCCAAATTTGAGAGTAATAGTTGCACCACAAGGAGAATTAACGATGATAAACAATCTGATAGTAGTGCCACATAATCTGACGATGCGGCTGATGATGGTTGGAGATTAGTTAGGCCGGTTGAATTGGGTCCGGAAGACATCACTATTCTATCAAGCTATTGTGGACACATAGCTTATGAAATTTGGAAGAACAATGTAAGTTATTATAACAATGAAATTTATAATGTGTATGTGGTTAATATGCCATCTTAGGAACTGGGCAAATTCATTATATGCTATTCTGAAGCTCGACACATGCATTATATGTCCCTTTAAGATATTGGGCATTTTTATTATATGCCACTTAATATTCTGTATTTTCATTATATGCCTCTTTAAAATACTTTGCATTTTCATTATATGCTCATTCTAAAAATGTCAATGAGATTTCTATTCGTAACTTTTATATTTTATTTCAATATTAACTTATATATTTTATCGACGTGTTATATCTTTATTGTCAGGAGTGAGATGTTCTTCAAGGACACACAAGATTTAAGGTCTTGAATTCTTGAAAATTGTCCGATGATGAACCATGGGTGTCAAAGGTAAAAGAAATCAATTTGAATCATCTATCCTCATGCGTTTAATTTCGAAGCACTTTAACATGTTATTGATATCGGCATTCGTGGAGAGGTGGCACCCGGAGACTAATAGTTTTCATATGCTATTTGGGAAAATGTCGATTACTCTTCTGATGTGGCATATCTTCTTAACTTGAAGATGGATGGGTGTTTAGTCAACGATAAGATTACAAATATGGATACAATGAAGAAGTATCTTTTTAGATGTCTTAATGTTCCTTTAAGTACATCGAAGTTACCTGGTAAGATGAAGAGGCATACACTAATGCCAATTCCCTATCTATAACAATTATCACATTTTTTAGATATTTTAATGCCCAAATATTTGTTTCCTTATCTTCAGAGCTAAGGAAAGTATACGTCACAATAAATGTCTTTCACGTACTAATAAAATCCACAATCTCCAACAAAAGTTGTTTGTATCTATTTGTATTATATGTTGAGTCCATAATAAATACTTGTGGGAAGGAATGCAAAGACTTGAGGGACCAAGGACACAAGAAAATGATGTCTTGCAGTGATGTTTTCTCCTCATCAATGCGGAACTAATAAGAGTAGTTGTGTTCAACCAACATTTTAATTAGTTGTTCAAATACCGTCCGACCTTCCTTTTTCTTAAATTTGAGTTTGTATTGAAAATTATAAATCTGTTTTAGAGTTATAGAGTTAAATTCATCCAGCAATTTAAGCTAACTCAGTAACTACTTTGGTGTCATGCTCTTTGACAATCTTTCAATCATTTCCTGCTTTTTCTTATCCAATCTGCCGGATGTAGTATGACCCTCTGGATACTTCCCCATAGCATGATTGTGTTTCCCATTGTTCACATCTGGTAACCAAGTGGTGGGAAATCTCTTGATACATTTGAAACTAAAAGGACAATCTATCCTGTTTGAGTCAACCACACCATCTCTTGGTTTGCTCGATCTTTCACACCTAAGCTCTACTCGTCCACCATAATTCTGAATAGAACTAGTTGAATGAGTGGTTACCAAGTACATGTTATGCAATCTTCCATCTCCTTTCGCTTATTTCACAACATCATTCGTAGAGGAAAACTTTTCATTGGTCATGAAATGATAACTATAATCGACACACGCATTGAAATAATAATCTAGATGCCCATCATCCTAGATAGATAAAAATGTATTAATTTTTAAGATAAATTATTTCGAATGCATAAGTAAATGTCTTAATTTAATAGTGGCATGTACACTATATGTCGTTGCTAAACATAGGCATATAGATAATATGCGACAGCTATGGACTAGCATATATCGTATATGTGAGTATTCATTTAACAACATATTCTAGATATGCCGTAATGCCAATGGAGCATAATAGTTATATGTCACTAGTCGAATAAAGGCATTAATTATATATGCCGCCGACAGATCAATTTTAAACATAACAATGCATGAGACATTGATGTTTAATTCATGTTCGTTATCATGCGAGTTTGATCGCTATATTCCATCAATGAATACATGCAACTTATTCAGTCGATACAAATCATGCAATAACTATACATCAATTAAAGTAGGGACCTTAAAGTATTATTAAAATATACATGCATGAATAACTTAATACCCGATACAACATAATATCAACCCTAATGTAACGTAAAACCAAGTGTTGGGGCATAATAACGCAGAAGATTCGGATTCACACGATAAGGCCGACAGTAAAAGTAAACAATACCAAAGAAAAAAACACCACAAAATCTGCAACCTGGGCTTCAAGACAACTCGCACCAAAGCCCTGTGAGCAATAGCCCTCACGAGGAAAGTGGAGATATTACAATACAAGGACTTAATTGAATGTTTCTTATCTAAATACCTTGTTAGACTCTACCTAACTAGTTCAACTCAGGCTCCCCTGAATTTGAGATCCTCTCGCTTCCATTCAACTCAAGATCCCCTGGCCAGACAAAGGTTTACGGCTAGGGAATTTCACAACTATTGTTCGAGATGTTAACAACAGTCTTACAACTACATAGCTTTATAAACTAGTTCAATACATTCAATTCCTGTATAAACCAGAATAACCTGCTACGTTAAAAAAAAATTAAATTTTCTACCGGTATTGGACCTCGGAGATAGTATAAAAATTTCACGATAATATTATTTCATAAATTATTTTGAGCCGATTACATTTATAATTTAGCAAGAATAGTCGGGACAATTGAAAGCCAAGCTTAGATCGTTGCTCGCTCGATACCGGACAGGCGATTTCTGCACAAACTCCTCATACATTTTTCGATTTCAAGAGATAGCATCATCTTTCAACCTTTTATCACCAAAATCACAAAATATCTTCCCCCATTTCCATCATCTTGGCCGAGATCCCTTGAGGTCCCAAACTCAAAAAATTTTCTTCCATTTCTTCACTGGTTGCACATAAAGCATCCTCGAGCTTGTTTGTTAAGTGGTTTCCCAACATCTTCTTCACGATTAAGAAAATGTAGTTTCTACGCTGATTGAGGGTCGACTTTGTCGAAGTTTTACATAATCAATTTTATGACGAATCTTAGCTCATATGTTCTACGACGTATATGGGCGATTTAATTCGTGACTTGTGAGGTCGCTTGAGGATGTTAGGGTCGAGTTGACTTTTCAGTTTCAGTTGACCTTTGCTGATATTTTTATCTAATTTTAAACGCTAAGTAGTGAGCTTTTAATCGACCTTATTGTAGTTTTTGTGATGTTAAATCGGGTGATTTAAAATTGATTAAAGTGGAGTTAGGTTGAAAAAGTGTTATTTCCAAGTTGGGTTATAATCTATATTTTGAAAGATAGGCTGTTAATTACGACTCGAGGGTTAATTAGAATGACTTATAAGTTGGATTTTGAAATGTTAAAATAATAAGGTGGAATTCTAGAGAGGAGATCGATTGGCTGCGGTCCGACGGATTATTTTTATTCGTTGTTTTATCCTCATTTTTAGACCGCTAGAAATAGTTCCAATTAAGCGCCGGGTACGCTGCCTTCTAACGCAGTATCGGTAGTAGGCTTTCATTATACTTTCGCTGCCATGCGCCGATCGTGGTGTGACGCTACCTCGATTGCGCTCCCATGGTTTTGCGGTAAATACAGAGGCGGTACTTATCTCACTCTGCGTTACTTTACTTACTTAATTTCAATCATATGGAACATGATATCAGTGGTACGATTACGTGAGTAACGATATACATGTCTTTGTGTTATGATTTACGCGAGAATGATATACATGTAATCAAGTTGTATGATTATGCGTGATTCATTCATGGAGCCTACGATATGATTACGTGATTATATTCTCGTATGTCAAGATCGCTGAGGTAAGTAATGCCTTGAACTCCCAACTTATATTTCCTCGATTTAGGTGGACTTGTTTCAAGACTGCCAGATATTCCTCGTATTTTGCATCGCACTTACGCTCTCGCGGGCCTCGCCGGCGACATCGCGGCTTTGGACTTACGACATGATGTTTTAGCAGTTTCTGGATATTGTCTGGGAGTAGAGTAGTTGATTTTTGAAAGTGTGACGTGTTGTGAGTTATGTATGACTTGGTGACTTCGAGTATCGATTTGACCCTATGTTGGGATGATTAGTGGGTTGTGTGACTTCCTTCCTCAGTATGAGCATGTGGACGCCATCGGGCCTTATACTATTTTGCATAAAGAAAGAAGATGCTTGATCACTTTGTCAGTGGTGCATTGTCGGGCGTGGGCCCCATACTACGGTATAGTCACAGGGTTTGGCCTTATACTACGGTATAAGAGAGCCGGTAATGAGTCTTTATGATCACTTTCAGCTACAGCATCGGTTTGGTGGCCTATGTATACGCAGAGTACAGCTCGGGTTTGGCCTTTATACTGTATAAGAGCTGTTTATTAGCGGTTGATCCATTCCCCGCAGTAGACGGATCGAGTATACGCGCATGAGGTTTGTATATTTGTGAGTAAGAGAGATAAGCGATGACTAGAGTTAAGTAGTGGTTATTGAGTCTCTCATGATTTTATTCTAGGTGCTCAGGTGCCTTTATCGAGACCTTCTATAGTCTGATACGTTATGCCCGAGAACTTCTTTGGAATATCAGATGACTTTGCTGGTGTAGTCTCTTTGACATATATATATATGTAATTTATTTATGTCATTATAATATCAGTTCTGCCTCAAGCCAGATTTAGGCTCACCCCCCCCCGCAAGATTCACTGCCTCGCTTACACCCTTTCGCTACGGGCGGCATTTTCATTTGTGCCGACAGACGGCTACTGAGCCAAGAGGTCAGTTGAGAGTTTGTTCGAGTGGCTAAAGCGAAAGCACGGTGGCGTATATCCTCAGCTACTGATTGATGGTCAACTGCTTTTTTTTATTGTTGTACTTTATTAAACTTTAGCTTTGTCGACACACTTCAGATTCAGCATTTACTTACTCTTATTTTGAATTTCGCATTATCGTTATCAGTATGTCAGATATATATTGGGAAATATTTGCTAGAGCATCTACTATCAGAAATTTTAAAATTGTTATCATTTTGAGAATATTAATGGAAATCAAATTTTGGATGAAACGAGTAGTTTTTAAACTGAGTCGCTCCATCTGGCTTCAGGACTCGGGTGTTCCGTGATTATAACGATTCTCACCTCGCAATGCAATAATCTTTTAATATAATTTAGTATCGAAGCTTAGGGCCTGGGGACACTGGGTTATCTCGTGGTCACAGGTCGACTTGTTTTTCTTGGAGTCATAGTGGTGTGCCTTGTTAAAAGTCCCGAGTCCTTTCTTTTGTTACGTGACTGCCGCTGACGCCACCCAGAGTTCGTGGTAGCGTAGAGCCGAGAGGCGCTGCGGGTAGCCCAAAGGCGAGGCCGAACAGTAGGTATACCGCTGACGAAGTACAAGGACCGCCAGGTCCGGATGTCCATTCTTCTCGAAAGCATGTTAAGCGAGGAGGAGGAGGTAGACCCTGTAGAGAGAGACAGAACGCCGTGGCCGAAGAATGGCGAGTCTAATTTCGTAGCAAAACATTGACCTGGGCTTCCTATAGTATCCGCTGGGGTTCGCAGAGTGTGCTTATCGGAATCTTATCCGGGGATTAATTAAGTCCTATCTTGAGCCGACGGGGATCATGGGCCAGATGCAGAGTGAAGTTTCAAGCATTTATGACTTCAATGCAGAGCGCCTGTGGACGGCGGGAGAACCTCGAGCGCATCCTTGACTCCAGGAGATTCATGTTTCCTAGAGCGATTTGTTGAGATTTCTCCGGAGAACTATCGCTTGAGACCCACATGGCAAATTCGGGAGTAGAAATGATTTTCGCCGGGGCTGCGGATTCAGGCCGCCGGAGGAGTACGCAGAGACGCCGTTGATACGCGCCGACTACTTCGATGTTTATCCCAAGTAGAGGCGGCAGATCACTAGGTTTGTCATTTGGGAGATACGTCACCGCATTTCACCGATGGTTTTTACCGCCCATGCCGCCGGTGAACGCAGCCCTAAAGATGGAAACGGAGTCAAGGTGCAGCCGTAGGGCGAAATTGATCGGGAGAGAGTCGACCCCGAGACTTTCGGGCCCGGTAGGGCCTACTAGCTCTAGAGTTCGTAGGAGGACAGACCACCGAGTCGCCCCGGGCAGCATTTGCTCCAAAGAAGCTTCGCCTGAGTTATTCTAACGCCTCAGACGCTGGCGCCTCGCGAGATCCGCGGGTTTCGTAGCTGGTTTTCTGGGGTTCAGGAGGTATCACTGCTACTGCCAAGGGGTCGATCGGGGCAATGCAAAGCAGATTGCCGGGAGCAGAAGTGGTCATATGTTACCGATGCCGCCAGCTCAGACATCCTACGGGTGATCGCCCCGCTTGCAGCGCCGGTACTCACTGCTTGGCTCACCAAATTAGAAAGTGGCATCGTGGGAATCGTGGTGGCCCATTCGAGGCCGCTGAGGCCTGGGGATACGGAGCCGAGGACCCCGAGGAGTGCCACAGTAGCTGTACCGAAATGTGGGAGCTGTCGAGGCCCGATTCATGCCGTTATCATCGTGAGTGACGATACCCCTGTAGTCAGCGACAGTACATTATTTCTGTGTGATATCGAGGCTGGGGCGCTGTTGACTCGGGACTAAGCATTCTTTATGTCTTAGAGTTTTATTTCAGATTATCTATATGTCACAGGCCTTTTCCTCGCTCGGGACTCGAGATTACGACACCAAAAGTAGGGAGACGCTGCGTTAGACTTGTATTTGTAGACCGGCCCTTTGATCAGATATGTGGTCGTATTGTCATTCTGTCGATTTACTTCCATTCAACTTTCTAATTTTGATCTTATCTCTCGTACGGATTGTCAAAACATCATTGCTATTGCTGCCATTGGAAGGAGATTTCAGGGGTTCGGAGAGATCCGTGACATCCCGATTCAGGAGATGTAAAATTTGCCTCTTCTCGAAGCCAGGTCACACTCGAGGCTGGGGAGGTTGATCTTAAAGGGTATTTGGCTCTTGGGGTACGTGATTGATTTGAATGTAGGAAGAGAGCAAGCATTGTATGGCGGTCATAGAGAGTTCAGATGTCTTTCCCGAGGACTTACCGGTCACGCTGCAGAGGGAGATCGAATTTGGTAATGAGGTTATTCCGGCACGGCACCAATTTCTTCCACCGCATCGATGGCTCCAAAATGAAGTTACAGAATGGCGAACTCCGCCATGTGGAGTCATTGGAGAAAGGATTCATCGCATCAAAGTGTATCTCCTGGTGCACCAAGGTTAAGCCAGAAAAGAAGGACGGCTCACGAGGTCGCGGTATCGACTATAGACAATCGAATAAAGCGACTATTAAGAACCCACCCATTGCCCACTGACGTATTTTTTGATACCGAAGGATGCCAAGCGTGTTCTCAAAGATTGATTGCGGGTCCGGTTATCATCACTGAGGATCAAAGGGGAGGATATTCAAATCGGCTTTCCGATCTCGTTATGATATTATGAGTTTATGAAAGCGATGCCATTTGATTGACGAATGCACCGCGTCTTTATGGATTTGATGAACCGGGTATTTCTAGTATTTGGATGAGTTTCAGGGTGGTAATCTATCACTCTATATTTCATATATTCTGTAGGGAGTATGAGTAATGCAGAGGCATTTGCGTGACTGTGGTTTCAGGACCTCGGCATGCCACCCGCCTGTATGCCAAGTTTTCTAAATGTGGAGCCTCGTTGGCGAAAGTGCAATTCCCGGGTCATGTGGATTTCGGCGGTA
Organism: Lithospermum erythrorhizon; assembly: GCA_019722365.1. Taxonomy (NCBI): domain Eukaryota; kingdom Viridiplantae; phylum Streptophyta; class Magnoliopsida; order Boraginales; family Boraginaceae; genus Lithospermum; species Lithospermum erythrorhizon. The sequence goes on along the minus strand of JADFUC010002075.1, from coordinate 10,282 downwards.
TTTGTGTCGGGATCCACGTATGGAGGCCGTGGAACATCAGAGCTGGCCCCACCTAGCCGCGACCGGAAGTAGAGTTTCGGGTTACCGGTTATTGCTGTGAGATCTATCAAGGACTTTCTTTAATCGCGACACTATCAATCGTGCTGACCATGGTGGGTTCCGCTTTATTCGGGGATGATGATTGCGAGGATTGCTTCAAGGTATTAAAGGAAAATTGGATCACGCATCAGCTGGCGATACCGTCTGCCCGGTGGCCACGATTTATAAATACGCTCGCATCGTGATCGGGGTATGTTCTGCGTAACGGAAGGTGATTGCCTATGTTTCGACAATGAGGAATCACGAGAAGAACTATCGCATCCATGACCTCGAGCTAATGGGGCGAAAGTCTTTATGCGTTGAAATCATGAGACACTATCTCAGATGGTGTTGCGATTTTTACCGATTATAAGAGTTTGAAGTATCTACCACGCAGAGATTTGAATTCCGAGGCGTAGGAGGCGGATGGAGTTCACCTGATTATGACTCACTATCGAGTACCACCTGTGGAAGTAAACGTAGTATCGACGACCGAAGTAGAAGCGGGAAATCAAAGTGATCCTGCATTTAAACATCAGAGTCGATTTTGATGCCGGTAGCGACGGGAGATTTTCACCATACGAGAGTTCAAGAAAAGTTTCAGGGATCTGTTCCAGTATCAGCCAGCGACGAGACGACCTGTGTTATCAAGAGGGACGCTGGAGAATGGGTCGATCGATTTCACTGCCGATTTGTTTTAGTCGTATTTGCATTTATTTTCTATGATATTTGATTTGTGTTGTTATACCGTTTCTTCTTGTCAAGTTGAGGGTTATTAAATTTCTAGGTCTAAATTTTATTGTGTGGGGTGTATCAGAATAACCCTGCTGATGCTAAAAAAAATTTAAATTTCTACTGTGAAATGGGACCCGAGATAAGATAAATAATTTCATGATAATATTATTTCGTAAATTATTTTGAGCCGGATTACATTTATAATTTAAGTAGTAATAGCTTTCAGGGACAATTCCAGTCGCTGGATCAAGTCTTTCTCGATAGCTCGACTGCTGGGTGGATTTCCGCAGACAAACTCCCCGCGCGATTTTTCTTGACTTAAGAGAGATAAGTATCATCTTCAATCTTATCACCAAAATCACAAAATATCTTCCCCATTTCCATCATCTTGGCCGAGATCCCTCGAGGTCCCAAACTCAAAAAATTTCTTCCATTTCTTCACTTGCTCCACATAAAAGATCCTCGAGTCAAGCCAAGGCTTAGCTTCCAACATCTTTCCCCACGATTTCAGGTAAGAAAATAGAGTTTCTTCTTGTTGATTTTGAGGGCTGGCCTTTGGTTGAGTTTTTACATAATTCAATTTTATGATGAATCTTAGTTTGTTATGGCTCTACGACGTATATAAGCTGATTTAATTCAGACTTGTAGGTCGCTGGGCTGAATGTTATGGTCGAGTTGACTTTTCTAGGTTTTGCTTGACCTTTTGGGTTGATATTTTATAAGACTTTTAAATGTGGGAGTTTAATCGGGAGCGTCGACAAAGAGTTAGTCATGAAAAGTATATTCCAAGTCAAGGTTATAATCGATATTTTGGAGTATAAAGTGTTAATTACGTGACTCGAAAGTTAATTAGAAATTTATAAGTTGATTTTTATGTCATAAAATAATAAGGTGAAATTCTAACTGTGGGAGATCGATTGTCAGGTCCGACGGGATTATTTATTCGTTGTTTTATCCGTCATTTTTAGACCGCGTTAGTTCCAATTAAGGCTGGGTAGCGTGTCTTCTGTAACGCAGTATCGTAGTAGTTTTGATTATACTTTCCGGGTGTTTTTGTTAGGCGCCGATCGTGGTGTGCGCTACCTTTAATCAGGTCCCGGAAGTTTCGTGTGAAGCAAAGCGTGAGGCGAAGTACTTATCTCACGGGTGTTACTTACTTACTTACTTTAAATTGCGTGAACATGTTGGTCATGTACGATTATGTAAGAATGATGTACATGTCTTTGTGTTATGATTACGTGAGAACGATATACATGTAATTGTTGCATGATTGGCGCGTGATTCATTCAGCAGAGCCACGATATGATTATGTGATTCTTTTGGTTTCGCCTTTTTCCTTGCTTCGTTTCTTTCAACAACTAACTCTTCCGCCATCAAGTTCCCCATGATTTCATTCATAGGAATTTCACTCACATTATTTGTTTTTCCTCAACGAGGCACACTTTATTGTTGAACTTTTTCGGGATCTGACGAGAATCTGCTATGTATTCTCCCATTGGTATGACTTTGCCAAGTCCTTGAAGATTGTTCACAATCAAGTTCAATCGCTTTTGTATAGCCATTATCGATTCTCCTTCCCTCATCTTAAAGGCCTCATACTCTTTGGTAAGAAGATGGATCTTTCTATTCTTGGCTATTGAGGTACCAACATGAGCCATCTCAAGATAATCCCACACTCTCCTTGGCGCTCAGGTTTCCTTGATTCTTCCATACTCTTCTACGCCAAGCAGCACAAGAAGTTGCTTGCATTCAAGGATAGATTCTTCTTATCTTCTTCATTCAATAACCAAAAGTTCGTAATAATCTCTTCTTCATAGGAAACATCCCTTTTTCTTTCCACCGCTTCTCTTAGCCGAGCATTATGCTCTTCCTTTTCTTTTTTCACTTCATCACTATCTCCTTCATCAATGGCTTTCAAATCCATAATTTCCAAGGTTGAACTACTTCCCCGGACAACTCTCAATCTCTTGGGAACAAATGGACCTTCCTTGACTATATGCCATAAGGTATAGTCTTATTCTCAGAAACGCCTCCATACGCCGAATTCCAATAATCATAATTAGTACCACCAAAATAAGGAGACCTGTATGCACACGTTTCCTTAAAATCACCCATTTCATCATACCATTTAGATATTAAGATCAACGCTTCCGATACCTCTTGTTGTGACTATACGCAATCCTGTAAAGTAATTACAGATAAGATATCAAGTTGAAACCCCTCGATTTTTAAGCTAGTGAATAGTTATAGCAAGATTAATCGAATTAGTAACGCTAATAAACTATTTCCAATTCAATTTAAAGATTAAAACAATTCACACAATTATACAATTACATACACAATCAACCTATAATCAATTTCTAGCAATAACAATATAAATTTATTAATATGCAAATAGTCACAACGATAGAAATTGGACAATAAGTAACAGTGTATGTTTAAAGATACACAACGATATAACTAGCTTCGCAAGAAACCTAATGTTCGACCCCTTGGCTTTCCAACTCGATTTAAAAGTAACTCACAGATTATATCCTGAAATTCAACACTCCGCAAGTGCATAAGCAAACAACCTCGCTAAATACACATCTAGCAATCCACTAGACACCTGGGCCTACGCCCCCTAGCAACCACTCCTGAAACTCTCAAGCAACCCCCTGACAATCACCCAGCTCAAGGTCAACACAACCTAGAACAACCTTCTAGTACACCTAGAAGCAACTAGCTTACAACTAGTCAACCCTTTCTAAAAAGAAAGAACCCTTCTTGACAAAATCCCTCAATGGATGAATAAAGAGTACTACAATTTAAGCTCTAATGGAATTCCTCACAAATTAATAAGCTAAGAATGATTACAGATTGACCTTTCCTTTGGAACACCGAGATTAAAGGTGTAGTTGTTGCAAAAAAGTTAGTTTTGAAATGTGAAGAAATGCTTATATAAGGTCAAAATCCGTAATGAAATATGCCACACGATTCCCCTCGTGACGGGCTTCTGCTGTGGGCCGATTCAGGACCACCTTTAAACGGTTAGTACAGCAACCGGCCTCTAACAAGTGAGTCATCGAGGAGCCGATTTGAACTTCTTTTCAAGGAAATCGCCTCCCTGTGAAAGCCGATTCAGGGCCGATTTTGCTACCGTAATGCAACATTTTCTAGCTTGGTCCATCTTTCATCTTATTCGAAATCGATCCTAAGATTTAATAATAAGGTCATTTTAACTCGATTGTGAAGAAAATGTAGATTAATCCAAGAATGTTTATACAAACCATTCTGTGAGAAAAATCGAACTCGCAATTTAAAAAGATTTACCATTTTAAAATATCTCTCTAATCAAACTAAGTAATTTCATAAGTGAGGAATTCCTTACAAACGCCTTAAGATCGCATAAAGACTTAAACTAAATACAAGTATTGACTTCACTTGATTCTCAGGCTAAAATGCCAATAAAGCTTAAGCACTATGCATTTAACTTAAATAATTATTAGTGCTTAAATGTAATTTGTTATTATCAAATATGGATTAGCGACTCATGAAATAACAATCATCATCCTTTATCAAGAAACAAGTGGGCGCCTACTGGGACTTTCACTTTGACACGCATTAAGTGGCGCTGACATCGTTTCGACGGTTAAACTGGCCGGCCAGAAATACGTGAGGGAAATATATGGACAAAAAAAGGCGAGTAAAATCTAAAAGTAGGAATGTTTGTCTGATTTTTTAATGCTAAAGATATAAAAACAAAAGTATGAATTCGGGAAAAAAAGAAAACGTGATACAATTTATGGATAAGAATAAGAGATCACCCCACATAAAGCGAGGAATAATTAGCATTCAATAAGATGATATTTGATAAAAAAGCAAGTTTGGAGAAAAAAACTTGCTTGAGAGAATTTGCAAAGTTGCGAGAATTCTATGCTATGTATTTGGTTCAAAACGTTTACATTTTCATTTTAAATGCTTACAACATATAAGAGAATTATATTATTATTGTAAAGATGGTGTAAAAATCTACTAAAATTACGATGACCAAGACAACCGAATGTCCACAAATAACTAGTTTGTCATCTCTAAACGTTACCGAATATTTGTTTTTGTACAAATTTTAAGAGTTTGAAAGAGCTTCCAAAATTGTAAAATTGCTCAAGTTAAGAAATTTGAGATGAAATATTTTGGATAAAAAAACAAATCACTTGAATAAAAGAATATTCGTATACCAAAAGACATATGTGAAAAAGGTAACAATTTTATATGGATTAAGTCACATTCATTGATCATCCTGATAATTGTAAGATCACTGGGGACGAAATAGACCCATTTGTGCAAAAGCAGAAAATAATAAAGAATTAATCGACCAACTACCTTATTTAAGTATTATTTGAGCACTAACGATTCATATTAAGGCTTTAATGAGTAAGAACATCAGACGATACGTTAATAATGCATTTTTTTTCTTTTACCTGAAGTTTCATCCCACAAGGATTTTTTTTAGTAACATTGACATCAACGGAAGTTGTTACTAATCATTATCTATTAGCTGATTTAAACTCATTCAATGTAAAGTAGTGATAAGTTAGTTATCAAGTCTATCCTCTATTAAAACTATTAAAGAATTCATATGTATTATATTGACTATAAGGAATAAAATATTTCTTCCTCAATTTCATGTTCTCTCTATTTATTATTCTATTTCAATTATTTTAATAAAATTAAACTTTTTTTTATTTAATGAAAAGAGACCAATTTATTTTTTATTTTTTTAAATAGACCCACCCCAATGATCTCATATTTGTTCAATCAATAAATTACCTTTTATAAAATAGATTTCATCCATTTGAACACAAAAAATAAATAGAGGGGAAAAATAAAAAAGATAAATAGCTGAGAGGCAAATTAAAACTATCAGAGATAGTCCGGGGCGGAAATGAAATAAAGTTTTGCTTTTTTTAATTTATTTTTATTATTCTCTGCTTTTTTTTTCACTTGTCATCTTAAGAAAATTTCGCTTTTAATTTTTTTATCATATTCTATATTTACTTATACACTTTCGTTTTATTTTTTTCTATTATATCTCTAAACATTAAATATTTATCTATTATTTCTTTCACTCAATATTTTATGGTAATTCTATGTAGCCTGCCAAGATTTCATCATCTTATAAATGAAGTGACAGCAAAACATTTATATTAATTACATGTTTTGGGAGCAAGAAAAAGATCGAGAAAATATCATTGTATGGGGCCTATGCAATTAAGCTTATTTTATTCAAACCCCAATTACTTTCATTTATTTTATTTAATATCTTTAGTTTTGTCCAAAAAAGAAAGCAGTTTATGGCCAGTATTGTAGAGTGTTATTTATAGTACACTCGAGTTTCTTCTGATATTCCTTTGAATATCATATTATACTGATTTCGTTTTATAATAAACTAGCAGATAACATTGCAGAGCTTCCAAAAATGGAGGGTTGTTTGCATATGCAAAAACCTATATGTTGCAGCAGAAGTGTTATTGTTGTTAGTGGTAGTAAAACAAGTTTAAAGATTAAACCTTTTCATGGCTTACTCATGGAACCATTTCATTATGTTGTTATAAAGTTTCACTAGTCACTGTGCACAATTTTATAAGAACGGATTACTTGATAATAAAAATATAAATATTTAAGGTAAATAATATAATTTTTAAATAATAATTGTAGTTTTTTTTAAAAATTTAATAAAATAAATTTTTCAAAAATTAGGAACCGCTCCCTCCAGTGAAGGGAGAGCAAGAATTCTAAAATTTTGAAAATGCTATTCATTTATTTAAAATTACGATGTTCGCCTTTATATGTGTATATTTTTCTTCATTGGAATATTAGTTCATTGGTCATTTGTATAAAGATTCTGGTTCCGCAAATGCTTATAGTTTATTGTTTTGTCTATTTGTAATAACAAATAAAGTTGGTTAATTTTGATTTTTATTATTTATTTATTCAAATTTATGTTGTTCGTACTAAATTTGTATACTTTTCTTCATTGGAATATTAGTTCATCGCATACCTGTATGTACCCCTGGCTTCTCGCAAATACTTATGGATTATTGTTATGTATATTTGTAATAACAAATAAAGTTGGTTAGGTTATTTTGCATAAACCCATGTTGAATTTTTGCATAAAGATTAAGTCTTTTGATTTGTTTCCTTTATTTGGTGTTTTAGAATTGAGAACCCCATTTTGAATTTTTGCATAAAGATGAAGTCTTTTGCTTCATATATATCAACATTTTCTTAATTAGTTGACATGCTAATGGGTACACGGTACTCTCTGGGAAAGTGAACATTGACTTAGTTTTGGGATATATTTGTAATAATCGTCAAACTTGCTTAATCTCGCTAGCGACGCTTGGTTGGTTTGGTTATGCTGATGAATGTGTCTCACTCGGGGAAAATGAACAGTGACTTAGTTTTGGGATGTAATCAATGTTTTGTTGGAACACAAGTGTTTGATTCTAGTTGTATTGCTTAATTAATTTATTTGCGCTCTGCGACATCTATCTTCTAGAGTTTTCCATGTATGGTTGTGCAGTGTTTTTAGATCTTTATTTAGCTATATACTTACAGGTTCTACACTTATAGAAGTATATAAGTTTTCACTGGCATTTATGTTCTTGATCTTACTCAGTCTTGTTACTTATCAGCTTTGGTATAATGGCAATGATTTGACAAGTACTAGTTAGAAGCATCCATAATTCTACATATTAAGTATACATAATCATCATCCTTTTCAGATTCTAGCTATTAACTAATCAATCTCTCATTTTGGCATAACGAATACACTCAAAACGCTCATTACTATCTATCCTTCTTATTAATCGTGAAGTAGTCCATACTGCTTGCATTTCACTTTCGATCAATTTCGTAAACGCATTCCCCAAGCATCACAAGTGCAGCGCCGCGCGCCATCCGACCCCTCTTACCACACTTGTGCGGAGCCTCGCCGTGAGATCGCATTACGCTAGACATGTTGGTGCTGGACGGTAATTAACTGCTGCATTTGGTTATGTGTTGATGTGTGCAGTCTTCTTGTCCCACCAAAGATCGAATGGCTGAGGTGGGTTCCAGTGCAATTGTAGCAAGTGAAGGTTGGTTATTTCAATTCATCCGTTTTATTAGTTGACTGGAATTCATTTTGTTGTATATAGTAATCAATTTAGTTTACAAATTATTTAAAATTTCAGAATTTTCAAGAAGAAGGCCAAGGAAAAATATTACTTCAAGGATTAAGAGCTCTGACCCTAAGGGTTTCATGCCAAAACCATCCACTGGATTGGGCACACAAAAAAGGGACCAGAAAAACAATGAAGAAAAGAAATTTTAAATTTTTGAGAAAATCAAAAAAAATTTGTCTTCATAAATTTTAAACTGATATTCCTTTCATAAATTTTACATTTTTGTGTTTGAGTTTTATATAATTTAGAACATCAAAAAACAAAATCGAATAATCTTGAGAGACGGCATTTGGTATGTAGTAATCGTAATTCATGAATTTTGTTAGTTGGGTTTTAAATAATTTTGAATACTAAAAATCAATCTAGACAATCTTTTTAGTACAGATGGAGGTATTTAAATTACGCATGGATGACTAAATAATTTGATGAGTTAATTTTTTTAATTTTGAACTCAAAGTTTTTATAAATTTTTTTTTTTTCAAATTTAACCATATATATTGTAACATACTTACTTTCTGAATACGAGCACTTTGGATTCAAATAAAATTATATATTTACCAAGACCGCATAATACGTTAATTTTGACTCATCGAAGTTGGTAAAAATCACCTCAATGTCTTAGGTATGAAGGTAGTAAGTATGTACTATTTCTAAGATGTGCATTTTGTTGGTTGAGTTTTATATCATTTCGATTATTGAAAAAGAGAATTGAATAATTTTTTAGAGATGGAGGTTATATATAGGATTATATGATTCATAAGTTTGAATTTTGGTGTTTGGATTTTAAGTAATTGTGACCATCAAAAAATAAAATTGAATAATTTTTTTAGAGTCGAGGTAAGACAAGTAGTGAATTGTTGGGACTATACGACAACCTGTAAGCGACAGTAGTTGCTATGCCGCTGAATCGCTTTTCACCTTGTAAAAACTTTTTGAAAGTGAAAAGAATATTAACATCCTCTTAACAATGCTTACCTGATGATACGAAACACAATTACAAATATATATCAACCAAATAACACGATTCAATCAACGCGAAGATAAACAACTTACTTTAATTCATCAAATCAAATACACAAATAAAACATAGATAATCTTTACTTTATAGTTAAGTATATTCAATTATAGCCAACAATGTCACTAATATCACAATCAAGCATATAATAGAATCCCCTGTACCATTCTAGCATATAAATAATATATAATAATAGCATGAGTAGGATAAGACGCAAACTCGACACCTGTTTTAAGGAGGTTCAATCTACATCTCCGACCCAAAGCTTCCCACCTGTGCTTCTAAATCCACTGGGATTTTGCATTTATTCAAAAGTTAGTGAAGTCCGAACCAACGTGACAACCCTTGTACTTAAGCAAGGAACCAAATGCCACAACAATCGATTTCAACTCCTTAACTCGTTAGGGAACCTAAGCGACCACCTAGGGATTTCAACGCTTAGTACACCACTCAAGAACCCAAGGAATCACCCTAAGATATCAACCCTAATAAGCTGAGACGAACCCACTCACCAAGAACTCTATGTCCTATCGCTTCGAGCACTAGCCCTCAACACTACTCTGCATCTCCCCCCGATTCCTAGCTTCTAAGTAGTTCTCACAACACATCTGACCCCGCCTAGTAATAAGATCAAATCCCAACTTTAACGTAGATATCTGCGGAATGAGATTGTCGCTTTATCCCAACCTAAGAGATTGTTGTTTTATCCCACCTAAACCGGCCTCAACGAAGTTACAATAGGGATTATAAATGCTGAAGACAACTTATAACGTCCCTTAATTGATGCTAGATAATAAATTGAAGCTATGAACCTCTGAAGTCAGTAGATATATATCAAGCTTTATTTGAATTTCTTTTGAATATGAATGTTTAGTATCTGAGATGATGAATTTCTCTCGAGTAATTTATCAAACATTCTTTTGTGTCCTCCTTCTTTAGCCTCTTTAATCTCTTTTGAAAATTGCTTAATCAAACCTGAATGTAAAAACTCTTTTCAATAATCAATCAAGTATAATCTATGATTTTAATGTTTTAAAATCTGGAGAGACGGGCCTTAGATTTGATTGCAAAAATATTGTGACAAATCTGGGAACGAACAAGTTTGATGGGCTTAAATTATGTAAATCTTGATACTAATCTACGCCTCCATCGAGAATCGAGTAATAACAATGTGGAGCCACGATGAACTTTTGTAGTTTACCTGCCTTCATCAGACAGCAATACGTGTTGAACGAAGTACAATGAG
>JADFUC010000648.1:0-30755 GCA_019722365.1 Lithospermum erythrorhizon | reverse complement strand
TGTCTAACAGTGTGATGAGTCCACGGCAGAGAGGGGGTGGAGAGGAGATTTCTTTTGGCTTCAATAAGTCAAGAGAAAATGTACAAGAGAACGAGAGGGGGTGAAGCGCCTTATATAGTCAAACACATGAGACATTCAAAGAGGATGAAACTCCTCCATCCTCATCCTCTCCCTACCGCCTAGCCTCCGCCCCTACGGTTTCCAAAAATCGAATTTCGTCTCGAACGCTTCTTCACAAGCTTCACTTGTAATCTGCATGCTTAGAATATATTTATTATTAGTTCAAGTTTACTATTTGTGTGTGATCTCTAGAACGATCGCCAAGAGTAATATATATATTAGACACCATTAACCTCCATTATTGTCTTAATATATAGATTACATGAAATGACCCTAGTCATCATAACCTCTAATGTCGATACCGATAAATCATAATTATTAGTTATCCAACAATTAATATATATTGAACTTATAGTTTTGAATGATTAAATCGATTGGACAATCAAATTGTTCAACAGACATTTTCACGAGATCTAATATCTAATAGTTCCAACACATTTCACTTAAGTATGTCACATTAATGTGCTAATGTAACGTGGCCTTTATAATATACAATTTTCATAAAATCGCAGTGGCCACTTACATAAACTATTTAATATATATTGAAGTATTGAACTTATAGTTTTGAATGATTAAATCGATTGGACAATCAAATTGTTCAACAGACATTTTCATGAGATCTAATATCTAATAGTTCCAACACATTTCACGAAGCATGTCACATTAATGTGCTAATGTAATGTGTCTTTTATAATATACAATTCTCATAAAATCAAGGGGCCACTTACATAAACTATTTAGGCTAATTAGCCGATTGCCCCTGAACTATCGTTTAATTTTCAGTTAGGTCTCTGAACTATCAATTCTTCTCTGAGGTGCCCCTTGAACAATTTTTCTTTTCTGGGTTCCCCCCTGAACCCGATTTTGACATTAAAATATATATAAACTCATTTAATAAGAGGGCAAGGAAGGATTTACACAATTATTGGGGTTCTTGTAAGGCACATTTTAAAACATTCCAATACGCTGACTATAATAATTGAAATATTACATGATTTTTAGTTTTTCCCCTTTTCTTCTAACGCACTCCCACTCTACCCACCCAACTATTGGAGTGTTTCCTACAAACACTGAGCAATGTCTTGTGAATGGTGCGAGGTCGATCGGGTCGTATGTTCACTACCTCGACCTCCATGTCTTATTGTCCTCACTTTTTTGGAGGTCCCCCACTTAGGTCGGGTGTCGTAAGGCCCGACCTATGTCGCGACCTGAACTTTTTGTAACGATTTTTTGACTTTTTGAGTAATTCTATTACGTTGTTGAAACCCTTGAACTTGGGGACGCAAGTCATGGTTAAGACGGGGACAGAAGTAACGTTGCTTCAACCCCAACCTTATCAAATACTTTATCTGACTAAGTAGACAAAATAAGTGCCAACCTCGCTCAAAGTATGGGAAAACAAAACAAAAGGATTCAGCACCCTACGAGGACCAGATTTTTATAAATAAGACCAAGGGAGGAAGCATGACTCCTCCTTTCTATCCAGAATATTACCTCACAAACTCAAAAGACCGAGGTCTCAGTGATTATGTTTAACGAAGACGCCAAGGATTACGTAGCCGCACGTGTTCAAGAAGAAACACATCCTCTCATGAAATTCTGAGGATCCTCACCGAAACATGCAAACTCTCAAGGTCTCTAGATATTCAACATACAAATATCCTGGCTTATCAGTGGACCATTCTCACTAAGCCGGCGAAGGCGCTAGAACACAACCACTATGTCCACCACTCTAATTCTTATAATGGACAAAGTCATCTTGATCACCGAGGCCAATCGTGGGGATATCACATCTTGTCCGTAAGCCTCTAAAGCTGAAAAAGGACATCCGTACTAACAGCCTCTAAAAGTTCGGTCAGACATATACATGTGATCCAACGAGCTTCGAAAGTCCACATGGAGTGCACAACCTACCAAATTAGGAAATCAGGCTAACCATCTCAAGATCAAGTCAGCCGAAGCCTACACCAACATGTACCCGTATTAAGTCGTTAAAGCGTGAGCCGCACATTATCAAGATGACTACGCCAAGAAGGGGCCTCGATTGCAACCTGCACTTATACAAGTGGAACACTACTAAAACCCTTGGATTCGGGGGACAAGCGTCAAGTCAGAAGTCACGGGCGCTGAGACAAACGCAGATAAATACAAGAAAATCACAAGACACGGGCGGTAAGATAAAAGTCAAAAAGTAAGAGATCAGAGATACTGGGCGCACTCAAACATGTACTCTAGCATGACGCACGCAAGGTATAATATTTTGAGATAAAGGTACCTCATTTATCTATCCATGCCATTCATGTTACGAATAACGAGACGAAATGAAGGTCCCTATATCGACAAGCAAAGATACCCAAGTTCACCACATTTATCCACGCGGCCAGCTAAGCACGTTGGGTAGAATAGAAAAAATAATACCACGCCACATGATACCTTCTCCCATGTCGAAATCAACAACCAACATACTCTGGAAGAGAATATATGCAAGCGTTGGACCCATGCTAAGCGGGAAGTGAGCATGTGGAACCCATAAACGGGTCAACACCTAAACGCATTCTATCCTTAAACGCATTAAGGATCACACAGCCTCGGGTAAGAAAGACAAAAGTTGCCTAATGCCTTATTGGTAAGAGCCTAAAACACCTAACAAACTCTCGATATGAAGGCTCCAAACTATCCATCAAAAAATGAACTACGCTTGACTGATCCTCAAGGCGCGATCCGCTGGGTACGTAGGCGCGCTTCGAACGCTCCAAGCTTCCGCCATAACTTATCAAAAAAATCTTTTTCCACTAAGCCATCACTCGCTAAGGGATAAAGCAACAAGACAACAACAAAGGCAAATGGATGTTGAGCATTAAAATAACTCCGTTATTTAAAGTTGACACCAGATATATATATCGGTTGGTGGGCGGGACCTCAAGATAGCGAATCGAAATTTTACAATCAAAATATAATAATTTAAACGAAAATGGAGATATAACATCAAGTACTGTAAGCAAATTTGAACCATCTCTAATATCCCACCTACCACCACTATCTTGTCATCCTTATCACCATTTTATCATTATCACAAAATCAAAATTCATCTTTTTCTTCCTAAGGGTGGCCGAACCTACCTCATCCCCATTCCCTTCATATCTTTTTCATTTTCTTGGTAAAATCTTGTTTAATCTAGCTTCATAATCTTGTTCTCTATCTTTTGTTCATCAAAGGTATGATTTTTAATCTTTAAATCTCATCATTTTAGGCTATAGTTGACCATTTTATTAGTTTGACTTTTGAGTTGACTTGGAGTTTAAGACTATATAATCGTATTAAAGTATCATCTAGGCTTAGATTAGGTGGTTGTGGGGTTAGTTTTGCTGATTTTAAGAATGCTATTGGATGTTAAGTGGTTGACTTTGTTGACTTTTTCAATACAAATTACCTTTAAGTTGTAATATGATGTTATCGACTTTAATATAGTTGTTCCTGGGGATGTTGTTGATTTCATGTTGATCGGAAGTGACTATCAGAATAACTCGCTCCTTACCAATAATATTATGTTTATAGTATAAGTTTCTATGGTGATTTCAGTGAAATTAAAATTTCAAGCCGGGAAGAATGAGAATCCAACAAATCGGTCGGCTGGTGGTATATTTCGCTCGTGGTGGATCCGAGATAGTATAAATAATTTTGGAATAATATCGATATATATCGACGTAGTGATGGTATGAGTAGCATTATATGCCTCGTGAATAACACAATGGAAATCGGGGTTTCGCTTGAGATTTAAGTGTCGTGGGCGTGTAATTAACCGAAACCTAACTAACCTGGCAAAATTTCTTCCTCTAAATATCCCACCTACCACCACTATCTTCATCCTCATCCATTCCCCTTCTTCCCCTCTTGTCGAATTTCACTTTCCCCTCAAAATTTTCTTCCATTTCTCTCATCGATTGTCTCTAAACTCAAAGATCAAAAGCGGTGGATTTGCTTCCCTCATCATCGTCATCATATCTAGGTAAGAAATATCAAATCTTTTGAGATATTTCTGAGTTTCAAGAGTTTACTTTTATGGATTTTGTTGACTTTAGACTTGGAATTTATTGCTAAGATGTAAATGTTATTCAAGTATCGTATGTGATTGGGCCGGTGATTGAGTGATTATCGGGGTTAGAAAGCCGCGTAAGTCGGTGGCTGACTTACCGACTTTTTAAATTAACTTTAAATTGCAATATGAGGCCAGAGGACTTTTAATATAGTTGTTTTGGGGTATAGAATTATTGGTTCGATATGGATGTAGATTGGGCCGAGAAAGTTTGGGGGAAAGTTCAGATAGCATTTAGCGCTTGAATTGGAGGTTGTATTTACGGATTAATTAGTTGTCAATTGATTGTCGATTACGGGGAATGTGCTTAAAGTGTTATTGTTGAGTAATGCCATTTAATCGAATATCGGTGATTTTACGGTTGGCGATTGCACGTAGTTATGTTGAATATTAAAAGCGATAACAATCTTCGGGGATAAGATGATTAAGCAAGAGTTGTAAATTTGAATCGTGAGACGCGTATAACACTGGGATTATATAGATGTTGTAAGACAAAAGTTATTCTACGGACGTATTATAATGTATAATTTCTTTGAATAACAGGAGTCGGTACCGATCTAGCACGCAGACCGCTTATCAATATTATTGCTTTGGGCTCGAAGCAGTATAGATCTCACGACGGGACCTTCATATATATTATGTTATATATTTTTGCATGTGTCAGTTCGGGAACTATTCCGATATGTGTATCATGGGTGATTATGATTCATATATTATGAAATAGTTGAGATTATGATTGATATTATGTGTAAATTCTCGATTTATGATTCATATGACGAAATAATCGAGATTACGAGGCATATTATGAAATAATTGAGATTATGAGGTATATTATGAGATAATTGAGATTATGATTTGTATTATGAGATCGTGTGTGGTCAGCAGAGCCGCGCGTGGGTTGCGCCAAGGCAGACATGCTTTGGATTGCTTTGTGTTATTCATGAGTCGCGCGACTCGACCGAGGTTTAAGCACATATTACAGGTAGTCTCCTGCTGATTCGGGAGGTTTGCTGATATGTACATCGAAATAGAAATGGGTCGAGGATGTATGCTGAGGCCTCATCCGACATGGAGGTGGATTCTCATATGTGTATTATTTGGAGGATTACTCATGGTATTATTTGGAGGCGGATTCATATGTGTATTATCGGTGCAGGTGATTCCCTCATTTATTATTCTGTCCGCCGAGACCTGCTTTTCCTTAAATGAATATGCACCGTTGACTGCTATAAAGTGTTATGCCATACGGTACGCAGTAACTCTATGGATTTCAGGAACAATTATTTATTGTGTAGCCCGGTTAATGTATACATATGTTACATAAGGCATGAATATTTGTGACGGGATCAAGTCTCATGTATTTGTATTCACTACCAATAGAAATGACTCTATTCTCTATGGGCGGGCGCTTATGCCTAGTTTCTGGTGGTCGATCGCTGAGGTTGTCGAGAAGTCGCATTAATAGGTCATAGATCAAGATCATGGGATGAAAGGGCAAGGCATAGAATTCTCATCGCTCATCATGTTGTTGTCGACTTGTATCAAGTTGGGATCTCGGTGGTATTGTATTTCATTGAGGGGTCTGTCACATACTTTCCCTATGTCAGATTTTGGTTTTCCTGTGTATCTTTGAGTTGTATCAGCTATGCTGATTTGTATTTTCTGTTGTTCGTTGTTTTATTGCAAGTGTCGTTAGTTCACTACGATGGATGTGCGTATTTTTATTATTATTAATGTCAATGAAGTCTTTTACGCTGCTATCCATCGACGTATGACTTTCAAGGCATGTGTTATTACTTACCTTAACTCGTGGCGGCCGACTGGCGAAGGTCGTTACAACTATGTCAGAGGTAGTTTGTGTAAAAGCTGGAAAGAGAGAAGCCATGCTTGAATAAAGGTTGTGTATAATGGTTTAATTAATTGGGGAATTGATTGTTGGATTGATTAGAATTTGATTAGAGTGTTATTGTTGGGGTAATGGGTGATGGCCGAAAATGGAGAATTGAAATGGTTGAAGTTTTGTCGTTTATTAGTCGTTAAGACGCGCGTAGTAATCGTTCCACCTAGAGTTGTGAAGTTAGTAATTAGAATGTTGATAAAAGTTGGAATTTTAGAAGTTGTTTACTAGTTTTGGTGTTTTAATGATTACTAAGGATATTTACTTTGAATTATGAGATGTTGAATAGTAATCGGGATTTAAATTACGTTTTATGCTATATCAATAATCCGGTAGTTTTGTTGGACTAGACTTATACCGGGTTGGCCGGTTTATATTTGATCTTATTTGGATTTAATAAATGTAAAGAGATGTTATTAATCGAAAGAAATAATGTATATAATTGTTTTGGATGAATCAGGCCGGACTTCAAGACGGACTACCTAAAGATATTCTAGTTGTTTTGACTCGGTATGCAGTACAAATGTCATGATTGAACCTTTCATATATATTATGAATATATATTCAAGATGTGTTTGTTATGACTATATCGTATGTATATCGATGTCATGAGATCAAGTGTTATTATGGTTGATGCATGAGATCGCGGTAGTTGTCGCGGATTATACCCACGGTGTCGTGTGATTGTGTTACGTGTATGCGTATTGTTGTACGTGGTCAGGTATCATTGCATGTGGTTGCTGTATCCTTTTTGCGTGCTGAATCGGGTGGAATGAGAAGCGATATATATCGGAGGGAAAGAGTCTTTGACGGAGTAAGTTGCACGATATGCATATTGAGTGAGTAGCCCCGAGGTTATTCGGGAGGTTCGCATGATATGCATATTGAGTGAGTAGCCGTCGGAAGTTGATCAGATGTATATATACGCAAGGTGATGTGTATATTAGTGGACGTGGTGATTGGGGGATAACGCTATGGACGGAGGTTTTCGATGTTGTACATTTTATTGACTTACCTTTATTGTTTGTGTTGTTCATTGAATGAATATTTAATCGCGCTATACGGGATGGTTATGAATATATGTGTGAGTGTTTCATTGGATCCGGTAGCAATATTAATAAGAGGTTACTATTTAATTGGAGAAAGTTGCCCTTTGAAAGCAGTCTCGCTTTTCTTAACGTTATACATATGCTTTTATATATAATTATGATTATATGTGGTTGACATAATTCACAGAGTTTGTATTCACTAGCCTTCACAGCCTTTACTCCCCTATTTTCTTTGGGCGGGCGTTTTATGCCTGTGTTTCTAGGGAATCATCGTCAGAAGTCACGAGAGCTACGCTGACAGATGGATTAAGAGCGTATGAAAGGCGTGTATAAGAAGTCCTCAAGAGTTCTTTTAAATATTTTTTTACTCTTGTTATGTTTCAAGACTTTTATGTTGTATATTACCATACTATTATTGTGATGTATCAGAGACTAGGTCAGCTCGTTGGTTGTATATTTGTAATACTCCGACCGCAAAAATGTTTAAAGCGTATGCTGACATGCTTGACATGATTGATGAGATTGCTCATACCATCAAGACATCTTCTTTTCGAAGCTCATCTCATAAGAACTCCAACGCGTTTGCCGACCTCGGGTAATTTAAGACGGGCGACTCCATCGGGAAGTTTCTCAACAAAGACGCTGAGCGGTGAATAAACACGCCGGAAAGACTGCATGTCAAGTGGCGCTACCATCAAGTCTAATAACGCACCGACCGGTTCGCCGGGGCGGGCGTTACGTATGGCACGTGAGCAAAGTTCGTCCTGCATCATGAACTAACGCTTACGCGCAGCGCTGACACCTCGAAAGCCGAGGAGCCACCTCTAGAATCCTCACACCTTGATTGGCATTGGCCTGATAAGTACAAGTGGCTCAACTAAGACGCTGAAGATTTAAGTTGTGGAAGTCAGAATACCCGACGGCAAAAAATGTGTTTGTGTGCGATATGTTTGATATGATTCGATTGGTACTACTCATACCATCAAGACGCATCTTCTTTCTGCTCATCTCATGTTAACTCCAATGTTGCTCGTGTCAATTGCAATTTAAGACGTATGACCACCGGGAAGCTGCTGAGCACGGGAGGCATAAACATGGGAGCACTCGTGGTGGCTCAGGAGGCCACCCATCAAGCTCCACAACGTATCACCCGGTTCGCCGGGGCGGGCTACAATATTTTAGATGGATGTATGTTTGTGTCGCTGATACGTTATTTTGGACAGATGCTGGCTGTTGGGCTCACCGTGATTGACTAAAGAGTATTTTTTATTATTAATATCAAATGAAGTCTTTTATATTGTTATCCATCTACTAAATGACTCGTGTACAAGTTGTCGAGGATCTTAACTCGTATACGAATTCGGGCGGGTCGTTACAAGCATTACACAAGAAAACCTCCGGAGAAAGATAAGACGAACAAATCAAGATAATTCATGTAATGCGATATATCCTACACTACAAAGAAGATAAGTTAAACCCAAAAGACCAGGTAGTCCTCAAGAAAGTGGCATGAGTAAACGAGTAGGAGCAGTTAACCCACGAGACATATCAAGATCACATATCAAGATCACAAAGAGAAAGTAACGAAAGTACCTAAGAACAATCATCTCCAACAAATCACAAATTACTCATGCTATCAAATTAAAGAAAGGGCATGTAGCCCGTGAGCCAACACTAAAGAAGAAGGTTGAGCAATGACAAGGACCTAAAATCAAAATGAAGCAATTCCAAGAGCAAGTGGTCGAAAGAAAGCAAGAGAACGTTCTCTTGCTCACTAAATACCACTAAAACCCGTGGTTGCTAAGACCAATATATGCCTAAGCCTAGTGATATATGCTAGCTAACCTATCCAAGCTATGACTCGAGGCAAACGAAGCATAGTGACAATGACAAAGAACACGTGTTCAACATCCATGTCACTAGCTAAGCTCGCAAAACAAATAAACAAAGTCAATCGAGCACCTCAAGAGAGATATCGAGTGGGTTACGTCACCAACTCATATCAAAACTCTATCATCGAAGCTTGATCACAAAAGAAAAAAAGCATCGGGAATCGAGGAAAGGGACGTATCGAGCCATAAAAAGTCGTAACTTCAAAGGCTCATCTCGACCTCAAGAACGAAATGGAAGGTCTTTTACCCCTTGAAATGACCGTTCAATGATCAGCTTCAAGTGCATATAAAGAACTCCCAAAATGTACCTCAAGAACGAAAACGATATGAGTAGTTTAGTGAAAGTCAGTATATTTTGATGATCCGAAATCGTAAAATTAAAAAGGTCGTTTCTACTACTTAGTATGCGATTCGATTTAAATACGAGGTTCAGATATCAAGATAAAATGGACGGGTATGCACAAGAAAAATATATCAAATTATGAAGAACAAGGTCATATGAAAGGATTCATGCTAACATCATCATAAACATCAAAATATCCACGTATTCGATTATAGAAAAAATGGAAGATTCATGCCTAGGATTCTCTATCATGAGGACAAAAGGAGATATACCATGGCATCAAGAAGCATAAAAAGGAGATGATGTTATGAGAAGGGACTTACTTTATGAAGAGATTCTTCAAAATTCCCAAGAAACAAAGTTTGAGGATGATTCTTGAATTTTGAGCTTGCAAAAAGGAAGAGGCATATTAATAAAGATGTATCAACCACGGTATGTCAAATTACGCAACCAAAAGACAAAAGAAAAATAAAATAGAAGAGCCCTTCACTTTCGGGAGTCATGTGGCTCTGGGCGTGGGGGAGAAGATGATGAATGTTGATTCTTTAATCACTTCATGCTTAAATAGAAACCTAATGGGCCCCTTAACCCTAAAAACCCAAGGTTCATGTCTTAATGGACAAGTAAAGTCCTTATCTAGCAAATCAAGGCAAACGAACCTCACTATGCCCGAATGGTTTGAAAATTGCCATGAAAATTAAGTAGGATGTTAAAAAATTTCACGTGAAAATTTATCTCGAGTACTCTCCGTTGATCAATAGTCACATGGCCGCGAAAAATTATAAAAAATAGAGTTTAATCTTGAATTAAATTATCAAATTAAAGTAATTAATTCTAAAACCCACGTTTGTCGAGAATAATTACTTTAAATGTTTGGCATGACTTAAATTTATGTCAAACTACAAATATTAATTCTGCTAAATCCACGAGGATTCGGATTAATATAAATGCAACATATCCAAATAGAATTTAATTTTAAAATTAAATTCTAAAATTAAGATAATTAATTCTAAATCCCATGCGGGTCAAGAATAATTATTTTAAATATCTAACATGACTTAAATTCATGTTAAAAATATAAATATTGACTCCGTTAAATCTTAACATGTATTAAATTCATGTTAATACTAAACCCCTAAATAATTTAAGTCTCTAACAGATTGAGAATTAAATGGGATCCTAACACGGGTTGGCATTAAATCCTGCATAAATTAAGTCAATTTTCAGACCGAAGACTTAATTAATGATCGTGATATGCAAATTATGTCATAATAAATTCTAAACAAGTCAACCCTTCTATAAGTCGCCCAAATGATCAGAGGTTCACTAGGGATTATGATCGTATGAGTCATAGTAAGTCCCTGTGAACAAGTGATCGTCCTTCAAGTCCTCAAATGACATGGATGATAACTAAGGACGGCAGTTGGCCTTAAATGCGAGCTGTAGTATGTCCGAAATACGGTTAATCGCAAACTCTGGATCTTTTGCAGAGGGGAGAAGTGTTAACCCGTGCCATAATGGGTACCAAATGCTCATCAAAAGCATGTCCAACATGCAACTGTTCATCCAACAAGTCAAACAAGAGACCGGATGTCAGTTACAAAGGGAGCAGCACGTGCTCAAAATAAATGTGAAGACCCTTGAAGCACCAACACGTGTTGGAAAATGAAAATTGTCTGAGTAGAACCCGACACCTACTACATATGTACCCGATTCTAGGGGGAAATCTGTAGATAGTGAAAATTCATTAAAATAATAATTAAATTGATTAAGACGAATTAATCAAATTAATTATTAATCGCCACTAAAATATGCCACGTGTCTAATTAGGGTTCTCGATTAAACCCTAAATTTAGATCAAACTCTCAATTGGATAAGGGTTTCCGGGAATTAAGCCCTGGGATAAATCCAAGTAAAAAATAAGGGGTTTTGCAATAATTAACCCAAAAATTTGAACTCGAAATAGGATTCCCGAAAAAATGGCCCCGAATTAAATGTCCATCGATAGGGCTCTAAATATTGATTAAAATCTACTAAAGCGAGCATTCCTGGCTACGTAATAAAAAATGAAGTTCCGTAGTTAACGGGCGTTTAAAACGTACATCATGAATGTCGGGGTTGATATGGAAGTGTATTTGACCTAGAAAAATCTATAATCTTCCTATTACTACAAAATCACTAGAGAATTCGTGAGAAAAATCGAGATTTCCAAGTTAAAAAGTATTAAACCACTCAAAGAAAACACCACGCGTGTTGGAAAACACACCAGTGGCCAAAATAGGCACCTAAAATAATGATTTTCAAGTTTGAAGCAAAATCTAATGAGAATCTGAGGTAAGTTTCTCAAGAACGCTTCGAATATTCAAAGATTGCCTACGTGAGTCTCCCGATTAGTCAAAATTCGAATGAAAGCACCGATATATCGTAGGCGATAATCATCAAGGTTCGGGGATATAGTAAATAAACCAACGTGCTTAGTCCTCGAGCACTGGATACTGTGCAAAAGTTAAACACGCTCGAGCACCACTCGTTTGGGCCGACGCATCATCAACAAGGTCGAACGCCCACCTTCATACTCGATTATCATCACTCTACACCAACACGCCAAGCAAGATCACAGAAGCATGCTGTTAGTTAACGCCGCTTTCCGCATCTCTACTGCTATCACTCCATACGCCTTGCTCGAGCTCATATCCTTAAACCAAGTCCCACCAGACAAGAGCTCCTCCTCAACCTTACAAAGTCCCCACCAAATCCTACCGGGCAGTAAGCATTTAAGTCCCACCATCAAAGATCAGCCTTTTACGCCGCAACAAGCCATAGCAGAGCCCAATGTTTCCAAAAGTAGACGGCATCGCTCAGCACTCAAAGATCGTTCAACACAACCAAACACGAATACGCCGCTAAGCGCCCCTTGCCTGCACTATATCTCAAGTCCGCACTAAAGCCTCAACTATCAAGACCCTATCTAACTCGTAATGTACATTGCATATCCAACTCCAAATCAAGCATAAAGTCAAACTTCAATCAAGTCAGCCTCATACTGTTCTCATATCAGTGCTTCAAATCAAGAAACAAGTTTCTATATCTCACCAAATCATCGCTGAATCAAGCAGTGACTCAATGGCTCGAGACGATCCTCTTCGATTCGATAAAAATCATTAATCGAATAATTTTCCCTACAAATGATTTTATTTTCAGACTTTTCATAAATAATAAAAATTCTTATTTTCATAACACAAAGTTCCAAGTGGGTAATCTCGACACCTCTTTAAAAAAAACCGATAGCTTACTTGACTTAACCGAAAAATTAAACAATAGCTGGCAGTGAAAGAATCGACTAATTAACCAATTATTTACCACATGTCTCTATATTAAGTAATTGGGTGATTTGTGTCGTGGATGACGCTGCATATTAATACAAATAATCTCACACCATATTAAGCTTGGATAAAATCTCGTCAACCCAATTAATCCAAACACCTAAAAACACCAAAAGATCAAGGCTAGACACTGGCCTCATTTTTTCAGACACTCTCGATTACCTAATACACGGCCACCCGCGTATAAATAATCGACGTAGATTGTTCCCTAATTTTTTATGAGAATTGAATATTAAAAAGAACACATATTATCATATAATGTGATACTTGCTATATTCTGACATAGAATGTTACACAAGGCGCCAAAAGACATTTCCACTGTCACAACTTCAATCTCACTCAATTTAACAACAATTTATGTACTTATATATAATCCAGTGAATCTTTAAACTATTCGAAGACTTCCTAATTCAAACCAAATTCGTTGACTTTTCTCCAAAATCATTCATGGATGCCCACCACCACCTTCCTCCTCCTCCTCCTCCGCCTGAACCCGACGGCGCCGCCCCCAATCCAACCTCTGAACCCATACCCTCAACCACCAAACCAATTTCATACCAGAATAATAACATATACAAGAAAACCCCCTCTTTTATGAATAAAGAACCCGTTTTTAAGAATAATAAAGAACCCATTTTTATGAATAAACAACCCATTTTAAAGAATAATAAAGAGCCCATTTTTATAAACAAAGAACCCATTTTAAAGAATAATAAAGAAGCCATTTTAAAGAATAAAGAAGCCTTTTGTAAGTCTGATTCACAATCATCATCTTCTTCTACTTCTTCCCCTAATCTTAATTATCCAAAAAACATTAAACGACGTGGTTTTAAGGTACCTGTAAGGACTCCTAAGGTGGTATTTGGGCAAAAGGAGTCATGTGGGCATCAAGATGTTGATGCTCTTGCACTTCCTCTAGGTATGGCTGTTGCTGCTGTAATTTCTCAGGTAAATGTTGATTTTTTAAAGAATTTATATAAAATTATAATATTTCTGTGTAATTTTATAGTGAAATGTTTATATTTTTAAAGAATTTATGTTCATTTTATAATGAAATACATTTGTATTTTAAGAATTTATGTAAAAATGTAATATTTCTGTGTAATTGTATAGTGAAATTGAATTTTATATTTATGTGGAACTGTATAGTAGAATGTAAGTCATATGTATGTGTAATTTATATGTATGAAAGTTTTGATTCTTCTAAAAAATTTATGTGAAATGGCCATATCTATCTGTAATTAGGCATATGTATGTGTAATTGTATGTATGGAAGTTTTGATTGTTATATAGAATTTATGTAAATTGGCTCTATATGTATGTGTCAATGTATAGTGGAATCTAATTCTTTCTTGTGCAAAAAGTCTTTTTCGTTAGAGGAAGTTTTCCTTTTTGAGAAACATAAAGCACAATGTGAGACATCCCATCTTGGACTATCGAAAACTTAGTGATCCAAAAAAGATTGTTTAAGTTGATCTAAGTCTAATTCGACAAGAAAGGCCTGTTTTAGCTGTAGAACTATAGTGAAGTAGAATTTTCAAACATTTTGATTTATTGCGTTCGTTATGGCTCATTTATTTTTCTTTCTTTTCCCATTACTTTTGGGGAGTCCTATATTTTAGGTAGGATTTTGACATGTACCAAATACACCACATTTGTAGAAGAGAGGCTCTAAAGTTAGCATGTGTTACAAATTATTTGGATCTATCAGGACTCGATTTCATGCCATAGTATTATATTTATCATGAGTTAAAGTTCTCGTGCAACAATCTTGCTTTACGTATCGGGAAAGCGTTAATTGATTATCCATTCTCTCGATATACGGTATAGATATTACTAATCGCCAGTAAGAATCTAACACACTCTTCCAGCTTTACAATTAAGACATATAAAGACTATCTACAACGCTAAAAAGCTTCAACACTCTCTTTTCAATTTTCAACACTCCACATCATCTTCTCTCTCTTCCACATAATAATTCAACACCCACTCAAATTTTACACACTATTAAATTCGCTGGGCTGTTTTAATAAAATTCAACACCCTACCCCACCACTTTTATCTAATATTCTTATTTACTTATATTTTATATTTTTATGATTAAATAATTATAAAAATTATCATTTATAATTAAATAAGAATAATTAACACGTAAATAAATTATTTTTGATTTTTTTTAAAACGAAAATTATATAAATATTTATTTAAATAATTTTTAATCTCATATTTTTAATTAATTTTTTATAAAATAATAAACACAAGAATTGAACGGTAGCCGCCTCTCTATTTATGTAAAAAGATAATATAATAATTATTGAAACTCATTATTATTAGAAATCATTATTATTATTATTGAACGGTAGCGCGTCTCTATTAAGCATAATATAATAATTCTAATAATTTTGAACGGTAGCCGTCTCTATTAAGATAATATAATAATTTTGATTATTGAAATCAAGTATTATTAGCGATCTATTTCAATTAAAAAAATATTTAAAGATTAAAAATAAGAGTTTAAGAAAAGATAATATAATAATTATATCAAAAAGCGATTTTTTTAATCCGTAAATCGAATGAAAATGGCCTCTATTTATGTATAAAAAACGATTTAATTGCAGAAAAATTTAAAAAAAATTAATTTGTTATCAAATAATCGATCCGAAATAATTGGAGATGGGATAAAATTAGAAAATCGAATCCAGCCTAATCAAAAACGCGACACGCTGGCCGCTACACCTGCCTCCTCGGGCGACAACGGCCGCTTCCACGCTGCCCTCAGCCATGACACGCGCCTGACGCATTGCTGGGGCCGCTGGCGCGACACGTTGTCCCGCTCAACACCAACATCGATTCAATCAGCCTTAATTTGCCCTCCAATTTAATCCACATCACTTTTTTCAAATTATTCAACAACCCCATTACACTTCTTCAATTTTTTTTTTCAACACGCTTAAACAAAAATTCAACACACGCATCAAGCGACGGTCTAATGCTAATTCCTCTTACATGATAATGCACCTCAGAATATTCAAACATCAAATTTAGGACATCAATGGAAAGAAAAGCTAGAAGTTTTACAAAGGGAATTTAAATGTTAGCCCATCCTGCTCGAGTTCATATGATATCTTAATGTGTTCCATCTTCTGAGTGGTCCAAATTTGCATATACCAGTAATAGTTATGATATATAGTCATTTGCCAGAAATGCGATCCAAAGGTATGGGCTAGGATCAAGTTAACGACCTATTTGATTATTTCTCACAGTCTTGATGTAAAAGATGTCAGCTGTGGAAAAAGATATCGGGCGGATTATCTTTCTGGTAATGCCTTTCTTGTCAATAGAGAAATATACTGAATATAAACTTGCCAGTTTCTTATACATTTATGTGATATTTTTGGAGAGAAGTTGTGATTTTGTTATTGGATATTGCTTATGCATCCTAATGTGTGTTTGGGTAGCAAGGACAGTACAAGCTAAATGATTCTAGGTGGTCCTCCATTTGATCAAAGCTTAATTTACGTTTGATCATTTATAGCGGCATTTTCAAACTAGCTCTCTTTTATTTATTTAGTGCTCTAGGGTATGGGAAGACACCTGAGTTGTTATACACACCACCTAATAGTGTTTTTCAGGAGTGAGAGTTCAATTTTGCTGCGCTATTTTAAGTGTAGTAATTGAGGAAGTTTTCTCACTCCTAAAAAAACACTATTATGTGGTGTGTATAGTGTTTCATTTTCAATTGAGAAATTTCTTCTATTCTTTCACAGTGAGTAGGTAATGTATGCATGTAATTTGTGCTGCAACTATTTCCAAATGGTCAATTGTTTGCTACATTATCTTAGTTTAATACTTTATCTGATTCTTTTGTGCTTGCAGATCTGCTCCTCGGCTGTCAAGGAATCTCTAAGTTATGTAAGTGTAACCTTAAACTCCTCCAACAGAGTGTTATTGGTGACCTTGTTTTCTCTAGAGTTACTGGGTCCATGTTGAGACAGGTGTTTGGCCACAGTTTTGATGTCTTTGGGAGGAACTTTGAGAAATCATTTCAATGTACCCTGCAGACGCTGAGACTTGTTAATGAATCATCATCTCAAGCTTCAGTTAGTGGTCATGTAAAATCTCGGACCAGACAAAGATCTCTGGAAAGGGCCCCGCATCCAACATTTTACAAACAAGAAGATTCTACATGCAGTTACAGAGGTGGATCGCGTCAGCTAGAGTCTGTTGGGATTATAAATAATGCTTCTATTCAACCAAATGTTATTGAAGATACCGAAGACAGGGTCATGAACCAACAACTTACCCTGCATCGTTCTCCAAGTGACCAGCAGTTGGCTCGCGTTTCTTCAAGCAAGAGCATTTTTAACTCAGAACATAACCAGTCAATGATCAGCACATTCAGGAAATCAGTCTTGGAGCAATCACGTTCTAATGATCTCAAAGAGCTTGAGCTTGGTTTTGTGCAGAAAAGGTTGCAACTTGAAGAAAAACAGTTGGATCTCATGTCTGAAGCAAACTCTTTGGGAAGATCTAAATTATCTATGAGTTATTCCATGGCCTTCTTTAAGGCTGGAAAATTTAAAATTGAGCTTGAAGATACAAGACGTGCTGAGCTACTGAGACAGTGCATAGACTGTCTCGTGTTTGGGTTGGTTGTCATGTTAAGCTGTCTTGGATATGGAATCTACATTTTCACTTTTGCGAGAATTACTGATGCAACCTCGGCCTGCACTCCCTCCATGGTAAGCACAACTTCATATGTTTGCCCAAAATTAGTGGACTTTCTATATCATACACAAGTTCTTTGTTTCCATACCACCTATTGGCTCTCTTTAATGAACTATATTATTAATTGGAAAATGAATCTCTAGATGAAGTATAAGGATTAATATTTTAGTGGATTGCACCAACTATAACATTGTGGTCCAGAATTTGATTGAAATAGGAGGTAACTGATTTCCCAGAATCTGAGTGAAGTCAGAGAATGATGGGCATTTGTTGCAAAAAACTCGTATCTATTTTTTTGAAAAATGACTAATTAAAAGCCATAGAGAGAGGAGGGTTGCCCTAATATGTTTCACTCCTATAGAATTTGGCAAGGACTGATAATCCCTTTGGGTTGAATTATTTTTACTTACTATGTCAATTCCTTTTTCTTTTTCCTTTTCCTCGCAGAATATTAAGTCATGGTGGTGGAAGCCGAAGGTAGTGACAACTTTGAACTCAGGTATGCAGCTTGCATGGTGCTACACTCAAGCCTTCAGTCGCATTATGTTTGCCATCTCAATGATCGTTGTGATCATTTATTTACTCATCCAACGTTCTGCATCTTCAAATCAGACAATGCCTCTGACATTTATTGTCTTGATACTGGGAGTTGCTGTTGGAATTGTTGGCAAGTTGTGCATTGATACCCTAGGTGGTAGCGGTTATCATTGGTTGCTTCATTGGGAGGTTTTATGCTTCTTGCATTTCTTATCAATAATCTGGACCAATATTTTGTATAGATTTCTCTATGGCCCTGTCACCCCCTTCGAGGACAGAAAGAGCAATGTACTGTCACCATACGTGATAAGGAGGATTTCCTATTATATGGTTATGCTCCTCATTCTCCCATTATTATGCGGTCTTCTACCATTTGCCACCCTCGGGGAATGGAGAGATCACTTCTCCTCATTGATTATGAAAACCTAATTGAACTAACGTGTGGGGCTAAAAATGTTGAGAAAGGACGTGGGGTTAAGAACGTTGAGAAGAAAGATACCTTCACGTTCATCTCCGACACATTTTTGTATTTATCTCTGCAGCCAAGTGTGCAAAAGTTTCAGCCCTTTTGAAGATATGATATCTAGATGTTGTTTGGGACACTTATGCTGCTTAAGTTGTACTACTACTACAATGGGTTCGTGTGAAGAATGGTTGTTATGTAGCAGGTACTGATTTGATATAAATCGAGTTCATATTTTATCATTCATTCATTTTGTCCTCAGCTTCTTTTGTGTTAATTTCATGTTGAAAGAGCCATGCAATAATCAATTGTTTATAGTATAGACATGGTTTATTTGATTAGTGATTATGCAATCTTCAAACCTACGTGAATAACATCATACTAAGTGTTTTTTTAATAGATAAAAGTGCATATTACAATCCTTGATAATTATTCATACAAATCAAAAGATGAGCTATATGTAGTTCTACTTCTAAAAGTTTTTAAATTATATGCCGATCTATTATATTTCAAACTATTACATCGACTGACATTCTGTTGGAAGACATCTTTAAGATTCAAGAAGCATTCAGTCTGTGTAGGGAAGTAAGGGAACCAAAGGACATTGCACGCTCCTTTAGTCTCCTACTACAAAATTGAACCCAATCATACTATGTGATATATTTACAATGCTTATAGAATGCATAATGCATACAATACCTGTATAATACAAGAATCATACGAGTTTGCTCCTTTGAAAATGAAGTCTTATTGAGAAACTTGATCCTGCAAAAATATGATTTAATTGATTGGCTAAAATTTGTTCTGCTTATATAAACGATTTTGTATATAGAAAAATTTCAAAATCTAGGTGACGGGTGTCTTCTATCTTGTCCCAAATTCCGGCCATGCTAACTTGTGCTTTCGGCTTTGGAGACGATTAGGGAAAGTCTCATCTCAATCTATAGTTATGCTTGGTTGAGAATAAGATGAAATGCTTTAGTTACTAGTCAATCATACAATTAACATTTTTTTAAAAGTGGTTAAGCATGATTTGTCCAAATACTTAACTAATTGTTAAGAACTAGAAAATATTTTGCTTTGTCATGTTATTTTCATGATGAGTCAATCACTCATAGATCATGTAAAGATGGTGGCAAAGCTAACATTTCCCTGTTTTGTAGTAAAAGTTACAGCTTAACAGGTTGGAACTATGTATTTATGCATCTATCTGGAATAATTTATTGAACTTGTATAGCAATATGATTGATTTGATCATTTTAACTTTAGTCCTTCTATGTGTATATTTGTATGTGTGTTCCAAAGTTCCTTTGGCCACGAGGGTGATAGAAAGGTTTTTATCTGCAGAACTAAGAAGGGATATTAAACTCCCTCCGGGACCGGCACAATGGCCGATTGTTGGAAACCTCCTCCAACTTGGCCAATTACCACATAGAGTTTTGGCTAGTTTATGTGATAAGTATGGGCCATTGGTGTACCTCCGGCTTGGTTCTGTCGACGCCATTACCACCAACGATCCGGATATAATTCGAGAAATTCTTCTTCAGCAAGATGATGTTTTCGCCTCCCGTCCCAGAACTCTTGCAGCTGTCCACCTTGCTTATGGTTGTGGAGATGTTGCTCTGGCTCCTCTAGGACCCAAATGGAAGCGGATGAGGAGGATTTGTATGGAGCATTTGCTTACAACGAAGAGGCTCGAGTCATTCATGAAACATCGAGCGGACGAAGCTCAGAATCTTGTTCATGATGTTTGGTGTCAGTCTCAGAAAGAGGATGCAATAAACATGAGAGAAGTATTGGGTGCATTTTCCATGAATAATGTCACCAGAATGTTGCTAGGTAAACAGTACTTTGGGGCTGAATCAGCAGGGAAACAAGAAGCTATGGAGTTCATGCACATTACTCATCAACTCTTTTGGCTTTTGGGGTTGATTTATTTGGGTGATTATTTACCTTTCTGGAGGTGGTTTGATCCATATGGATGTGAAAAGAAAATGAGGGAAGTGGAGAAAAGGGTGGATGATTTCCACTCAAGGATCATCGAAGAACATCAAAAGAGAAAAGGAAACAAAGGGCAACAATATGAAGGAGAAATGGACTTTGTGGATATCTTGTTGTCTTTACCAGGTGAAGATGGAAAAGAGCATCTTGATGATCAGGACATTAAAGCACTAGTTCAGGTATACAGATACTCACCATCCTTGGAGACGATGCGTAAATATCTTAGGCGAAGCATAATTATACTGGCATAATCTTAAATAGAATGTAGGTCATTCAAATAAAAATGAAAGTACTGCTATATTCAATATAACTCCAGGGCAAGTTGCCATAGACCGATATACGTCATTGTTTTTTCATGAACTATTCTTTTTTGGTTTATCTTCATATTCTTCTGGAATGTAGGACATGATAGCTGCTGCAACAGATACTTCTGCTGTGACAAATGAGTGGGCAATGGCTGAAGTGATCAAACATCCTAATGTCTTGAAAAAGATCCAAGAAGAGCTTGATTCAGTTGTTGGTCGTGATCGTATGGTCTCTGAGCATGATTTAGCTCACCTAAATTACTTGCGATGTGTTGTACGGGAGACATTCAGAATGCATCCAGCAGGACCATTTCTTATACCCCATGAATCCATCCGAGCCACCAAGATCAACGGCTATCATATCCCTGCAAAGACACGTGTCTTCATCAATACTCACGGCTTGGGAAGAAACACCAAGATATGGGACAACATCGATGAATTCAAACCTGAGAGGCATCTGCCTGCAAAAACCGGTACCAGAGTTGAGATTAGCCATGGAGCTGACTTTAAGATACTTCCTTTCAGCGCTGGCAAGAGGAAGTGTCCAGGTGCACCTCTTGGTGTAACGTTAGTGTTGATGGCTTTGGCTCGGCTGTTTCACAGCTTTGATTGGAGCCCCACTGATGGAATGAGGCCTGAAGAAATTGATACAGAGGAGGTTTACGGTATGACTATGCCCAAGGCTAAACCTTTGCTTGCTGTTGCTAGACCACGCATAGCAACTCATTTGTATCAGTAGCAGAAACTACAATAAATAAACTTCATCAATTTTAGTATTTCTATTGTTTTGGCTATAGAAGATTGCATGTATGTATCTTCCTTGAGTTAGATGCCTGTGTTCATAGATACCCTCAAGAGTTGTCACTTTTGTGAGTTTTAAATGAAATATTTGGAGCCTTGGAGAGACGGTGTTGACCGAATATGGTTCCCTTGTTTTAAATATACATCTCTGATCACCTTGAAAATGTAGGAGGCATGAACGGGGCGATCACTCGTCCTGCAATTGGTGTCAGAAAATACTACTGCTGTTGCTGCTGCTGCTGCTGTTGCTGCTACTACAGAATAGAGAAGATAAATAGTGCCCTCAAAGCAAAACAGAGAAGTGATGGGTGTGAATGGAAGAAACTGCAATTTGGTATAGATAGATCACAGTGTCTACGTTCTGGTATAACAAGCAACTGACGGCAGCATGCAAGAACTGCTCGATTCACGCGAAGAGAATTGGGTCTAATCACAGCATGTAGAAATTGCTTTCACAAGTTCTAAACTGCCTCTAAAATCTAAAATCACACTGTAATATACACATGAAGAAGAAGAAGAACAAATGTGAAGTGAAACTCCAAGCACCCTGATTATATCTCCATTTTATATACAGTTTCTCCATGCTAAGTGCTTTTCGAAAAAGATCAAGACTTAGTTATATGCATCATGTGCATATCTGAACATGCAGAAAGAATGAAGGTATGTACCAAAGCCGATGATTTACTCCTAAGCAGATTCATTAGTATTACTGCACCATAGTGAGCTCAAAGCCCTGAGACGCTCGAAGTACTCGCCCAATGCAAGTAGGGCTCGAGCTGCCTGACGGGTGGTAAGGATGCGAGCCAGTTGCTGCAATGTTTCTTGGCGAAGATGATCTGCCTGCTAGCACACAAATTACGTGAATGTTAAGCACGACAATGATGCCATTTGCGTGAATGATCAAAATTAAAAACCACGACACTACTAGGACACAAACTAATGGTTGGGAAAAAAATTGGAAACCCACTAAACGGAAGTTTTCCACATCAATTGAGTGCACACCGTAACATTTGGTAATGCGATATTGATATTCACGATCTAGATTATGGTTGATGAACACAAAAATCAATGATCACATATCAACATATCATGGAGCACTAAGGAAAATATAGAGCCTTTTCTATGAAAAAGCTTCAAAAATATTGGCATGTTATATGCCCTAGTTACGGTACTCTGCTATGCCCCAACCTTTTATTGTCGAGGAACATAGGGCGAGTTAGTGTCATGCAAAAGAAATCAACGGAAACTGCTCAACTGGTGCGTTGATTGTCAATAAACAATAGATATTTATTCCATACATCTAGGGGAGGAGGAGGGAGTGGAATGGGGAAACAAAAGTGCTATGTACAGATGAAGATAAGATGACATCTCCATCAGCTTCTGCGAGAATAAAATACAGTTTTATCCATGAAAAGAAGGGACCTAAAATGCTAAATGTAAAAGAAAAGACAATATCAAGCAGTTCAGTTCACAGACAATGTGAATGTTAAGCAGTTCTTAACACCAGATAAACCCAATCGGAACATTCCAATACTAAATATGTCGAGCAGTTCAGTTCCTAGACAATGTGAATGTTACCTGATTGAGAACCCTCACCAGAGCTTCCAACTTCTCCATCGCAGCACCCATCTGCGGAAGATAATTCCCTTCACCCAGTTCACCAGCTGAAATGGTCGAAGCAAGAATTTGTTGTAATTTCTCCATGCCTTGTGAAAGAGCATCTTCTGCTTGATGACAGGATTGCTTAAGGTTACCAGCTTCCACTTGTTGCTGTTCTGTTAAAGTTTCAAGGCGCGGAATGAGAATCTGGAAGTGGGAAAAATGAACGAGAGATGTGTTAGATAACAATCCATATTAAGCAAGGAGAAGAATAAATTGTTTCACTGTTGTAAAACAATGATCTAAGAAACTATACAGATAGCTCTCGGAACATCAGTTCAACCATATGCATGCCTACTCTATAGAGCATAATAAGAAATCAGAAATAAGACTAGAGCTTAGTGTTATTGAGAAGGGTACACATTTAGATATCCAAATATCTGTTTTCAGGAAAATCCCATGCAAATCATTATAAGCATAGATGGATATTGAGCTCAGTTTTGTTAATATGACGACATACATAGATATGCACTCATTTTTTAAATCCGATCACCAATTGCTGTATTTTAGATATCCAAGTTAACACCTTTACTTGAGATTATTTCTTCTCCCCAATTTTCGACATATCTAAGCATTGTGAATGTGTAAAATAATTCTCAGATTTATGTATAAAGGACAAGACTGGGCAGATTCATGAACTCGTGCAGCTTCAACACTGGAAACTATCTTCTGAAAATTAGGACTGATATTCATCACCTTTAGGAGTTCAGAAGGGCGAAATCCCCCTATCCATAGGAAAAAACGCTCCGCCTGTGACTTCCACATTCCAGACATGATATAGAAGGCATCAGCCTTTGCAGCTGTTGCTTTCATGTGGAAAAGATTAAAGTAGTGGCTCATGCAACTGTCAACAAGAATGCGCAACTCAATTTCACCACTATGGGATTTTAAGGCATTTCTCAATTCAGTTGTTTGCCTATTTTGCTCTTCCACCCAGTGTCCATGGTCGACTTCAAATGCTTCAATACCTATAAGATCATCAAATTTGTTAAATAACAATGCAGCTTAACTATAAGCAGGGAACGAGAATGTGCAACTCTATTTCTCCACAATGGGAAGCTAAGGCAATATGTCAATATTAAGAACCACATAAATGATGTTTTATCAATAAACAACCTGGTTTTCGATTTCCGCTGTATCCTAGATGACTAACGTCTATGCCTCCACCCATAAACTGACCCTGCAGCCAAAATACAAATTGATTTCCAACCTTATTTTATATCCACTAGCTAATTAAGAATATGGAATTCTATAGCCAGTGGTTAATGAACCAACGAATGACATAAAGATAACTGAGTTACTGACTGATACCTGTTGTTTAGCTCGTTCAAGCTCTTGTTCTAATTGGAGCAATCTAATTTTACTATTTTCCAGCTGCTGAACATAGGCCTGTAAATATAGCGTTAATTAGTCTTATATCATCAATTTTCAATAAGTCGATAACACTGAAAAGGTGTAAATCTGTAATAGATTTTTTGCTGAAACAAAAATGTTGAGATGTCACATCCCACATCGAAAGTATGTGTCCTCCCGGGTCAATATATAACATCTTGGACTATTCCCTTTATCGTCAATTGGTTTTAGAGTGGAACCTCATAAACTCTTAACAAAAAAGAACACATAGAGAATAGATTAATACCCTCGCACCCCCAATGACAACATGCTCCCTCCTTCCAAACCGAAACTAATGAGAGATCTTATACTCGTACCTTTTTACGGATGCGACTTTTGCGAGCAGCCTCACGGTTTTGAGCAAGGCGCCTTGAGACCTGAAAACCAGATTAGATGATTCAGTCCCAAACAGAACACTCATGATAGAAGCATTATTCATAAGGTCCTAAAGTGGAAATTTTTGTTGATCTTGAAACTTCTCAAAAACGTAAATAACTTCAATAGTGTTACTAAAGTCATTGGGAAACTATAATACATACAAACTGCAATCTTATCAAGATGTTGGAACTTAAAAGGTCAATATTAGCATTATGTTTTTTTTCTACTCCATTCTATATAAACAATAATATTCAAGACGACATAATAAGATCCAA
Organism: Lithospermum erythrorhizon; assembly: GCA_019722365.1. Taxonomy (NCBI): domain Eukaryota; kingdom Viridiplantae; phylum Streptophyta; class Magnoliopsida; order Boraginales; family Boraginaceae; genus Lithospermum; species Lithospermum erythrorhizon. Next base: position 5,439 of record JADFUC010000648.1, on the reverse strand, counting down.
CATTTTCCATGAGTTGGAGATTTTGCCAAATAATGAAAAATAATTTAACCAAGGTGTCAGGTATGTCAATGTTAGTTTAGTTCTGTTAGCTATTGTTAATATTGGAACACCATAAGTGCTTAGAGTAGACGTTTAATTCCAAAGGGTCTATCAAAGAAATGTATGATTTTATATAAGGACGTCTATGAGGAAGATAAAAGAGGCATGAACAAAAGATTTACCTTTTCTCCCCGTTTACTATCGTCTTGGTTATAACCATCTAAGATTCCACCCATTCCATGAGAAGAGTCTTCTGACTAAATTTATACAGTGAAAGATTAGGTTACTTGTGAAACAAATGAAGATTCATAAAAAATTACTTGTGAAACAAATGTAGATACATAAAAAAGTGCAACACGTCATGATCGATTGGATAAAATAAATTGCACCTGATTGCTCAATTTTCCATCAACTTCAAGAATAAAGGGGGAAGGTGGGTTCAGAAATCCGTTCACTGAAAAATCTCCCCAAATTGCAGTTTGTTGGACTGGTTCATATAACATACTGTTTGGGGTAACAAAGTGTGCTGATGAAGAATTCATTTCAGTGGCACTGCAAAATCTGGAATTACTATATTAGCAGGCAAGTTATAAATCAAGAAACAGTAGTTTATGAAACAATCATCTTCAAAGTATAAAGAGCCATGTATTTTCACTAAAGTGACATGAAACGTCGTTGAGTATATCAACAGGAATTAGTGATGAAAGACAAACTTAATCAACACGGAGATCCAAGTCATAAAAACTTGATCTGTGTGTCACGACACATGACCTCCATTATGCTCGTGCATCAGAAATTTGACAACTTCGTGCATTATTGGGAATCATTTTTCCACTTTCCACAAATCCAATTTCATCCATAAGTGCTCCAACTAATGGATATTTCAGACAAACAAAGACAATACTCAGTACATAATAATAAATTGAATGGGTTCCAAATACAACAAAGTTTAATGCTCAAATGTGATAAACATCTTCCCAGTACTCCATTAGGAAACATATGCATAAAGATAATCCGCATTCCTCTAACATCTGTTGCGGCTAACTTGTTTTGAAAGCGGAGATCATAATTGAAAATCATCGGCCTAAGTCAAAACTCAGAAAACTTCTTGGTTCAACAGAATCATGATCATCCGATTATTATTTCATAAAAGAAATTAACAAATATCAATCTAAACCCATAATAGATATATCGCTCAATCAACATCATATTTTCCAACTTCTTACAGAGTTGCCAGATATACAAGAAAAATACAGAAAGATCATTAACTCCTAGCTTAAAATGTTCAACATCCACTACCATTATGTTTTTCAAATCCAAGCTTATGAAATCATTCAACAACTCCTCAAAATTTTTATTTATTATAAAAAAGAAAAGATTAAAGACTTCAAATTCTCATAAATAGATACAACAACACAAATACAATCTATCTAAATGCTTATTTCATGATGATACATATATATGATGATTCTTGAGCAAAGCATACATTTCCGTGTAAGAACAAAAGTCAACTTCACCTAAAATAAGAAACATGCAACAACTTTCATCACCCCTTTTGACTTTTTACTTTGTTTCTTCAAATCAAAAGAAGAACAAAACAATATAGGAAGAAAAATACTAAAAGAATATGAACCTTTGGCTGTTGGGCATGAACCCACTCCAAGAAATCTCTTTTCCCTCTAAATATTCCAGTTCTGAAAGTTAATGTTCTATAAATGCTATATTCTTGGAACATAAGACTTCCTATTTGGTTTTGCAGTCAAGAATCAAAATTGCATATTTTTTGAATACTAATTCACATCAAACATAAGAGAAGTAACTTAAGGGAGATAAAAGGGCATAAACATATACCAATATAGATCAGAAGATGTTATAGTAATGTTTTACTTCATAGATATGCACCAAATGATGTAGTTGTAGACTTGAAGTAGTAATGTGCATACAATATTTATTCTTTATGTGAGGTCATAGTTGTTTCTTTATTAAGAAATAGAAAAAACAAGATGTCATAGTTGCAAGCATGATTAAATTGAAATGAGAGGATGAATAGGAAGATTTAGAATTAAAAGATTCAGAATTAAATTTCTACTGATACAAGTAATAATAGTACAGTATATCATACAACAGTACAACACCATTACAATAAGTTCTTAAGCAGGTGCTAAATAGAAGTAGGGAAATTTTAAGTATCGAAAGAAATGAATTCGAATTATGTTATTAAGCATTTATAAAATCATTTTTTGTTACTATTTTTTGTATCCCATTTTTTAAGGAATATTTTGAGGAAATTTCTTTCGTTTCGGAATCAATTTTCACGAAACGATTTCGGAAATTAAATTAGAACATTAAAAATACGATTTTATTTAAAATTGAAAGCAAATATAACTAATATATGATATATGCACTTAAAATCATCAGAGAGAATCCTTATTCAAATAGTTGTTGGGTCAATTTTTACGGAAATGAGATTTTAGCAACTTATTGATCAAAAGTTGTACGACGGAAATTTTGAGAAATTTCAATGGAAAATTGATCGTAAAATAAGTTTGTGATGTATTCACAATCAATAATCAACATATGATATGAAATTCACGTTCAATTAACACTCTAATTGAAAATCTGGAACCGTTCCAGAGAAAAAACTCTGGAACGAAAGAAATTATGAAACTACACATAGTTTTATGCAAGTTTGAAATCATTTCACAATTTAAATTTCTCTTTCATTGTATAATTCAAAAATTAATCAAAATAAAAAACTTTTATGTGATTTATATTTTTCGAAAAAATACCCTTAAACAATTGGATTGAGGGAGTATATCGTGTAATGCATGCTACATAAGTATTTTTCTTATTACCATCGATGTTTGTATCAAATTTAGAATACCCGTAATTAGTTCAATCGATATAAGAAACGAAAAATGATTTAAACCCGTTATTAATTTAAAAATAACTAAGGTAATGTAAAATTCTTTTAGTTGACATTATTGTTAATTATTTTTGTTCCAAAGCACATCGTGTCCACTACACTCTCATAGATTTTGCTCGGAGGAAGATCCTATAAAAGCCAGTATTAGATCCATGATCCATGATCCATGATGCTTGTATATTTTGTAATTTAATATTCCTTTCATAAAAAATTGATATTTCAAAAATATATATTGAAACGAATTTAATAATATCCCACATGCTTATCTTATTTCTTATTGGCTAATAAGAATTCATGGTCAAAATTTATAAAATTTGACTAAAATAATAAAATGAGATAATCTTTTTAGGCTAGAGGAAGTAGTAGTACATCAGCTTTTTTCTTTCAGTTATAACCAGCCTTTCGTCTTAACTAATCCATCATTTAATTATATATAATCTTCCTCATAACGACCCTTCAATTCGCATAGAGACACGGATAGCCTCGACTCTTCTCGGATTTATAGTTTTATACCAAACTTTTACGTTTTCATATCTTGTCATCAATATTTTAAATAACCAAGCAAATTCTTGTCCCTTTTAAGTTTGGTTAATGGGAATGGTTATGATTTATTAATGATATTATTTATTAATGTTTATTAATTTTTATATATATTTAATTTCAATTTTATACATTATTTAAATAATTTAATATTTTAAAATGGTAAAATTTAAAAAATCAAAAAGGTGCAATTAAATTATTTTATGCACATAATTAGTATATGTACCAAAATCTGTTGAAAACAATGAATAAACAGATATATTATAAAATAATATAATTTTCATTTTTGATCATTAATGAACACTAACAAAAAAGCTCGAGATAATCGAATTGCCTAACGGCCAGCCAAGACCTTATCCTCGGCGTGCCGCTCGTCTCATTATAAAAAGCCATTGGTAATTATCAGAATTTTAACTATATAAAAAAGTTTCGATAAAACCATAACCTTTCACATCTTTCCACTCTATCCGTTGATGATGAGGTTCACTTTGATGTAGGATTGTTGTGATTCCACTGCGACACACACATAATATAATATCTTCTCCTGGCTTTTTTTTATTTATCATTCTAACTCAATTTTTTTGCTTTTAAAATAAATACATTCTAACATAATAAATCGCATTTTACATTTTCAATATACTTTTCGAATTATTTTATATTGAACCTATCAACCAACCAATAATATATATTTCAATTAATTAACATTCTATATTTTCAACGCATTTTGATTATTTTTACTTTTCCTTAATAATCACAAGAAAGTCAGTGATTTGACAAAGAAAAAATCAAAAGAGTAACAAACATGTGAAATGTTGTTATCAACAAGTGGGATGGAAATGTGGAATGTAAAATATATTACGGCTAAATTTACTTGACTACGCTCCAATATAACACGTGATCCAGTTACATACATTGTTTAAGTATGTAACTAATTTTTTGAGACTTTTAACACTCGACCTTCAAATTTAAGTATTCATGACTTGCTCATTAAAGTCACTTGTTTAGTAATATACGCCGACATTAACGTAGTGCGCTCCGCATCTACCCATCATCAATGTGGGGAGGCATCCGAGATGTGCCTCAGACGGGGTCCGGTGAAATACCCCACACACATTCTCCGACATAGTGCGTAACCCCCCGCTAAACACCCAGCATTACTACCTCGATTCAAAGAACAATTACTGTTGGCCGCAGGGGTCGAACCCACGCTGACGCGCAGGCGCACCGCAAAGCGGCTGACCACGTCTAATCGTAGATGCGTCTTCGTGGATCAAGTTTAATAATATGGAATATAATCACAGGCGTAAGTCGAGGTTACATCTTGTCGCTGTTAAATCTTAAAGACTAAAAGATAAAGAAAGTAACTAGTTTTATAATTTTATTAGGATTGGTTGTTGATCATCTATATTTATCTCAAGTTCTTGTTTAATCATTTATGTTTTAAACTGTCTCATTTAATCATCAAACTTTTTAGAATTGTCTTGTTTGATTTTTCCGTCTAAATTTCCTCTCAAGCATGTCATCAAGTACTCATTATACGCCATTGATGCCGACATTACCGCAGGTATTTTTGTCATTTTAATGTTTATGGTTTCATAATACCACATGTGACAGAAGGTTCAATTTTAAGTATTTTGTCACACGTAGACAAACTTTTTTTTTTAATTAGCGATATAAAGAAAATTTGGACGGAAAAATTAAACAAAACAATTTTGAAAAATTTTGATGCATCAAACGGCATGCTTTAAAATATAAAAAATAATCAAACGGAATATAATAGACATGGCGATCAACGCAATCATTAGTCCATTTTACTATAACCATGCTGTAATAAAATACTTGTGCAAAGATTACGAATGGAACTCAAATAACTAAGTTAGTGAGAATGTCATTGTTCGGAAAGCAATACGTAACTGAATCAGCTGGCTACTGAT
>JADFUC010002085.1:0-35846 GCA_019722365.1 Lithospermum erythrorhizon | reverse complement strand
AATGTCGATTCAACACATTGACGGTATTATAAACTATATGGTGTCGGTAATAAAATAAATCAAAAATAATATTAATTACATATAGTGTCGGTATCGTGTCGGGTAATAAAATAAATCAAAAAACAAATTATTTCCATGAAGTGTCGGTCAAGTGTCGGTAATAAAATAAATCAAAAAGAAATTAAATTGTTCTATGTCGTCGGTTTGGTGTCGGTGTGGCCCGAACCCAATGGGCCTGTTAAGATCTCTATGTAGTGTCGGTTGAGTGTCGGTATTAGTTTTAGTGTCGCCAATTCGGCGTCGGTCATATACCGACACCTGACCGACGGGAAACACGCATGGCGTCGGTAAGGTGTCGGTATCGGGCGACACCTTTGCCCTGTTTTCTAGTAGTGAAGTATAGATCGTGTAGTATTGAACATAAATGTTTTTCATATAACTCAGGCCTTGCATCAATCTCGAAAAACAACTCTTGTCAAACTCTCATCCAAGAGTCTTGATCATCATACACATGACGAGCAACAACCCTAAAACCACAATGTCCATCACTCTCAACATCTAGCCATCCCTGAATGTAAGGTTTGAGGAAAGAAGGAAAATCTTCCAAATAAGAAAGTGATTTTCCAGAATATAGTGGAGTGAACACATTATTTGCAGTATCTTTTCCATGCCCACCACGTCCTCTACCACGCCTCGACCACACCCACTTCCTTCTCCACGTCCAAGACCATTCTCCAAATTTAAAAGTTAAAGAATCTCAATTGTTATACCAACTGCTACTTCAACAAATTTCGGTCTCGATTAACCTGTCGCCCCTACGTCAAGCATTACCCAAGAACAAAAGGAAGAAGAAATGGATATGCCATCACTGTGGAAAGAAAGGTCACATAAGACCCTACTGCTACAAGCTCTATGGAAGGAACATTCATCAACATGGTCAGATTCCTCATATTCAAAATTCTAAAATTGTTCATCATAAGGAATGAGGTCAAAAGTGGTAGATTGGTGTACCAACATGAACGGAAAATCAAGAACGATTATCGAGGTAATTCTTGTGTCGCTAATTCGTAAAGCGCGAAGCGTCAAGAGGATCTTCGTGGAAAGGAAAAGAAGCCAATGTTGTCTCTATCCCGAATGTAGATGCTCGTGGTGAACTTGACATGTGTGGAGCCAATGGTCGTGCCGAGGTTCTACTAATTTTAATCACTACAGATAATTTAATTGAAAAATTCATCTTTTGTCGTAAGGTGGATTGATTTTTCGCGCGGGAGAGATGCGACATGGGAGTATGCGCTTCAAAATATTAGCCAAAGTGAGTTTCGTTAGTTGTTTAATTGGTCGAATTATGTTTGAAGTTTGGCAAACAATGGATCGAGCTGCCATACTGTGCTACAAATGCTTTGGTTTCGACAACTGCACCGGCCGGGCATATCGATTTGGAAATATATTTTCGATTTCGACAAGATTTAGTAATATTAGCTGAGATATTCTCGCCTCTAATATATTGCAATTACTGGAAAGATTCCCCAAGCATTTAAGATTGAGATTTTGCATATACTTAAAATATTATTTATTGAAGATATTTTACATATGTTTCGTGTTCCTACCCTATATAAGAGTTGCTCAGAGATTCAAAGACACACAATTCACTCCATACATAATAATTCTCTTACGCTTTAAGAGCGAAAGTTAAAAAGATTTGGTAGATTATAATTTTTGTAGTCAATGTGTTAAGAATTCTAAACTTAACCGAATGTATTTGATGCTTACTTAATAATTACGTTATAACAAATATTGAGAATTTTTTTATTGTAAACACCTAGTTGCGAGGATAGAAGTCGTGGGAGCCTAGACTCACACAGTTTGAGAATAGGCATTCGATAAAGAGCAAGTTCCTTATTTGTAATATTCAATATCATAGTAAAATCCTTCACCGGGCAAAGTCGCCTTACGCAGGTGACGCTAACCGGGTTACCATCTTTGTGTCGCTTTTAAATTTCGCACTATTTATTTCTGTTTTAATCGTCTGTCGGGATTTTGTAATTGCCAATCCGAGTATTATCGATACTGTCTAACAGCCAAGGCTCAAAGAAATCTATTTCACAAAGAAAGTTACTTAACTTTCAATATATCAACACTGTGAGATAGCAACATGACCTTCAACATCCAATATTTTCCAAAAGGAGTCTATCGAGGACAATGAGATTCCACTTAGTTCCATATTCGACCTAGCAATCTCATCAGCACATGGAAGACCATAAATAGATCTCATGAAACAATTGCATATAGAGTTAGCAAAACCATCGACTGATATTAGACATCTTTGTTCTTCAAGAATTCTAAGACACGGATGGGAAACTCTACCTCTCAAATACCTAAGTAAAGGAGTATCAGCCAAGATAAAAAATGCGGGACTCTTCAAAGGATTTTTGCAATTTAGTCTTCTGCAATACCACAAAATTATTAATTCGATCCAACATATTATCAAGACTCTATCGCTTGCATTTCCAACCATTGTTTCAAGCTCCGCATGCAAACGTATATAACTTTGTCCATGTCAGAACAATCTTCTCCTTATGCAACCATGTGTCATATTTATGTATGACAAACGGACCATATCGAAGCTACCTGCTTCTAACCATCTTCAAAGCTTACCCAAGCGAACCATCTCAACAAGACACACACATATCTCTCAAAGTCCAGATAGTGAGGCACAGATTCGCAGCAAAGCTCAACCTACAACGGACCATTCCGCAAACTAGTGAAGCTCAAATAATCTGTCGCATCACAAATATAGACTACATAAGAGATCAATTAATAAAACTAACGCGATTGCATAACAACGGATAAACTCACATATAACCCCCGAGCCAGCTCAGCCGTCGGTAGCTCGAAGTCAAGGCTGATTTAAGGTTCCGAACCCCCCGCAAGTGGACGTGTTCGACTCGAGTTTGCAAAGGGTAAAAGAGGAGGCCTAAATGCACCGGTCACCGAGACATATCCCGCTGACACTTATCCCACTACTAGAAATCGGGGCAAAGAGACGCCCGATCCCGCCTCCAAACCGCCTCTATTTGTCACTGAGACGGGACGGGATGGAACCATCCCGACGCCTTTATGCGCCTCTAAATCACTAATTCGACCATCTCGACTCAAAAACTAAGCCCGCATATTTTTCGGCTTCACCGACTCACTCGCTCCTTTAAAAAAACCCGATCAGCCTCGGCCTCTAAATGCCCGACTCATTCCCGACTCCTCCGAACCGACACGCCACCGTCTCCATGCAACCGTCTTGAAACCGTATCCATAAACCCGACTGCAAACTGTCTCCATTTAACCGACGGCAAACCGACTCACGACTGACTCCACTCAATGTAAATATAATCCGACTCTCAACCGTCTCCACCCACCCGACTGAAATCCGACTCCTTGTACCCTGACTCCGAACCGTCTCTATATACCGACTCCAAACCCGACTCCACACGCACCGACTACCTAATCGCCTCCATTCGAAGATCGATGCTGTAAATTTCAAAACCCCTGCCTCCATCCCGACGGCATTTCTGCAATTTTTATAAAAAAAGCAGCCCGGGTTGCCGCAGAATAACACGCAAAGAATGTGGCCGCAACACCACAAAAACCCATCCAAATGATAAAACAAATATCAAAAGATTCAATTCATCCAACTCATACAAACAAATATAAAAACATCAAAGATTCAAACATAAAAATATAACAATTTCATAGAACAAATACATATTAAACATCATATTCATATATAAACATCAAACATTAATTCATATAAACATCAAACATTAATTTATATAAACCATCAAACATTCAACCTAAAATTAAAAAATAAAAACCAAATTACCTATTTCAAATTAACATAAGATATCCCTACAATAAAAGTAACAAATATAAATTACAAATATATTAACAAATATAAATTACATACGAAATAAAAAATTGATTCAAGTATTAATCGTTACCTCTTTAAAGTGACCTACAAAATAAAATAAAATTTAATGTTAGTAGACAATAAAATTATGGAAATGAAATTAATAACATAAAAAAGACGATATTGGGCATGGTTTGAAAAAAATGAAGTTGAATGATGATACGTGAGATATATATGTGAACGAGATTCTGAATCCTGCCTATCCTGCCTCCATTTTAAAGTTACTTTTTGAATTTCCCACAATTTTGCAGTGAGGGCGGGAAATCTGAAGTTGAAAACCCGTCTCCATCGCCGCCATTTTTAGGGATATTCCCGCCTCCGTCTCCGTCTCCATTCTCCTCGAAAAAGTGCTGCAGACATTTATTCCAAGCCCTGCCTCATCCCCGCTGCTCTATCCCGACACTATACCGAATCAAAAAAGACACAGCTTTTGGTAAACCAAACTTCCTCATAAACAAAATGTGAAGAAGAATAAATACAAAGTACACCACTACACTCATTGTGCATTTCAATATGAAGTTTAATACAAAGTTGCAAATTACTATTTGGTTGACTTGTAACTTAAAATATTTGACTACTAATCGTCGTCCGAGGAGTCGTCTTCCTCATCATCGTCATGAACGCGTTCGGGATAGTCTGACTCGTAATCCGAACCATCTCCATGATCGGATACCACATCGTGGTCCTCTTCAACAACAACAAAAATGCTCCGTTCAACAACGGCAACGTCATTGATTAGGTCAATAGGAACATGAGGAGGTTGTTGTTCTTCTTGGAAGATATCTTCAGTATCCAAAGCGTAGGCGATCCACATTTCAGATATGAGTCCAATCGACTGACTTCTCGCTGCTCGATTTCATTGCGACACACCATCAAGTTTGGCGATCCTTAAATCACAAGTGATACATAAATTGATAGTATACTTGCTGTGCCTCGATGCTAGGATAAATGGGTCATCTTTAGAACCTTCCGCTTTTGTGTTTGATTTGAACTATTCCATTCTTCGGATGTACTCTCAGATCCACTTGCTCGTGTCAACCAAAACATTTGAAGAGGACAACAAAGGTCGCAACTCAAGCCATAATGGCCACCCCAAATCTCCTCTAAGACACCATAGTAGTCAACATATCATCATCTTAGCATGAACTCCTTGACACAAACACCGCTATTGTAAGTGCTTTATTACCATCAGCTCGACATCAAAATAGTACCCGCCGACGTAGTACCCTTTATAAATTTTTGATTTCTCGTAAAGTGTAGACCTAAATGAAAGAAGTTCTTAGGTGTCCGTATGTCCATATTATTCGCATATACTTTTGAAACTATTCGCTAAATTATCGTAATCGCCGCGATTTCTTTGTATCGCCCTACGTGATCGATTCAACTCATCAAGCCAAGCATGGTAGGTCCTAAAACAAAAGGTTTAAGGTTTAGTTAAGTATTATATCACGTAAGATTTGATTAATTGAAATGCTAAATATACACTTTTTCATCAAGAGTTTCATGTACTTCAGGCGTATTGCACAAAAATATACACATGAGCAAAGGTTGTATAGTTCTTCCATCCAATATCTATGCTTCACTACAAACATACCACGCCCCAGCTAACGTAAACAATGGCAACAGTTGGGTCATCCATCCGCAGTATCGTGCCTCCTTGGTCGATTTAAGTTGGTTTCAATCCCTTCCTCGAAGTACATTGAACAAAAGTTTGAAACCTCTTTGACCAAATATGCCTCGCATATTGACCCTTCAATACGTGCCTTTTGCCTTACCAATTTCTTCAATCCCCTAAATATCTGCAAACATTTGTAAGGTTAGTTAGATGAGTAAATATGAAATAGTATGAAAATACAATAAAGTGAAAAACTCACGACTCGAAAGGGTACATCCATCTATACTGCACGGACTCCTATGTAAAGCTTCATATGGCAAATGTATCGGTAGGTGTTCCATTACATCAAAACTGGGCGTGGGAAGATCTTTTCCATCTTGCAAATTATCTCAACAATATTACGCCTCAAGCGTATCTACACGCTCCACATTTAGAGTCGCTGCTAATAAATCGCGAAAGAAATAACACCACTTATGATTGTTTCCCTTATATTGATCGTGAGATTTATTTGAGCGCATGTAGTAGAAATAACCGTCGTTGGACAATAATAATAATATGAACATCATGACTTTTTAGTCCGAATTACATTTCTTGCACATCTTACAATGTTCAAGCTATATCCATCTGGGGTAATCAGACGGACAACCATTTCCTCAATTCTTTCTGTTGCACGGGGTTCAAAGTATAAGTCGCTTTTGGTTTGTGTTTCCTCCCACGTATTTCCCGCATATGCAACTCTGGTCTCGAACAATGAATCTCAATGTCAAGCCTCGACCGTTCATTATTCGCCTTCTCCCGAACATCCATTACAAGATGCACAAATTTTCACCGTTGTTCTTCTCCGTGTGCATGAAGTCGATGTTGTGTCTGAGTTTTTGTGCTTGTGCCGGCCAATAACTCAACTCCCAAAATATTGACCTTCACCGAACACATCAGGATCCAACCCACACACATCCGCAGAAATATATCGCCTACTCAGCCGTTCCTTCTCAGCGCACGGCGCGGGATAAGCGTGTCCCTTTAACAAATGCATTTTTTTGCATTCTAAAAGGATGTCCCACCGGCAAGAATGGACGGTGGCAATCGAACCAACAATATTTTCGACCTTCTCTTAGTCGAAATGCTCCAATATTTTTCATACAATACGGGCAAAGCCTAACCTCCCGTGTGCGCCTCCAACCGTATAACATTCCATATGCGGTGGAAAATCGCTTGACCGTCTACATCAAAGCAACCCTCATGTTGAAATTTTGTTCGCTCGATGCATCAAATGTCTCAATACTGCATCTACAACTCCTTCAACTCATCAATCAAAAGCGTCGGAGTAAAACATCAATATCTCCCTGGATTTTTTGGCTCCCCGGTATAATTAACGATAAGAACATATATGGTTCCTTCATACACAACTCGGTGGTAAATTATATACATAGACGACACCGGCCATGAAGAATATTGACTTCAAACTTGCCAAATGCACTAAAAACCATCAACACAACCCGATCCGACATTTCTCGCCTCACGAAATGCCGTGGATAGGTTGCATCAAGGTGCTTCCACGCTAAAGACCATCCCTCGGGCGAAGCCATCCATCCAGCGCTCGCTTTGTGTCCGATGGTGCCATATCATATCCTGAGTTGTTTTCCTCGAAATATATAACGCGTGAAGACGGACCTGCTGGGTAAGTATACCAACACCTCGCTAACGCTTACTTTGTCCCATCCTTCTGGCCTCGTATCTACTTCTCTTCCCACAAGCATGGCATCCAGTCCAACATTTCCCGCTTTCTTTTGTAAAACAACATGCAATTATTGACACAATCATGTATTTTCTGTTTGGGCAAGAATAGAAGACTCAACAATCTTTTTGCCTCATAAAATCATCCGCATGCTTCCTCCCATTATTCTATTGCATAACGCTGATTATGGAAACCCACCGCTGGGAAAACATTCCGCGACATTCAAGGACATTCAGACTTCAAAGCAATCCGCCTAAGTGTAGTAATGGACAACTTTGTAAATTCGGTGCAACCATCCCATAACGGCTGGTTTACAGCCTTCAACAAGTCGTAGTATGCTTTTGCTCCACCATTTGGTTGTTCTCCAACCCCAGAGGTAGAGCATCCCCCAAATTCAAACGTCGTCTCACCAGTACGTAAGTTCAAACCATCTTCGACCATATGCATATACTGATTATCCTGAAACCCGACATAACCCGATGCGTTCTGTAACCCTTCATCATAAACAACATTCTCAGTAGAGTACATCTGAGTAACAAAATTCTCACCATGATCAATCTAATGGAATATCCCTCAACAAAACCATATTACTAATCAAACGTAACTCAACTTCACTTTTCCAACACATTTCTATTTTGACACCTCCGACGGACATCTTATCCCCGACAACATGTCATCGCCAAAGAATGAGATTTTAGCAATCCATAAATTCCAATACACCACTATATATTCATATCGCCACAAACTTTTTATTATCTACCCGATAACGATTAATATACATCCAAGAACGATTCGAGCTATCAAGTAAATGTATTGAAATTAAATTGGTTTACTAAATATTGAAACAATTAGTGGAATGACATACCTTAACCCTAATAACTTAGGTTATAATTAGTGATTAATAGTATATCACTACCAATTGTGGATTATTTTCAATTTCAATTTGTGAATGATAATGGTGTTTGATGGGGTGGTTTTTTTGGTGGAGGTGCTTTTAGGTCATGGGGTGTTTAATTGTGTTTTTGTAAAAGGGCAGCCTAATCTGTTCTGGCTTTTAAAAGTTATCGTTAAGCAACAACATCGGGACGGAATAGAGCATGTAATGTGAGATTCCGTATTTAAATAATTTTCAAATGTTATAACACTACAAAAGGAGACGGATGGAGACAGGTTTTTCCATAAATGGAGACGGGATGGAGACGGGTATTTAAATATAATTTAAATAGTATACTAATAAAAAAGGAGACGGGATGGAGACGGGTATTTAAACAATGGTCAAATATTCTAACACTACAAAAGGAGACGGGTCGAGATGTGTTTTTCACAATGTAAATCGAGACGGACGTGAGACGGGTATTTAAATATAATTCAAATGGTATACCAATAAAAAGGAGACGGGATGGAGATGACTCGGCCCCCATCCCGCCTCTTTGATATGGAGATGGTTCGAGATGGCTACTGGAGACAAGTTAAGACGGGTTCTGTTTTCCTCGACCGCTCGAAAGTGAGCACTCGACGGGAGACAGTTAAAATCAGATGCGAAAGTTATATCCGTCTCCATCCCGGCCTGCTAATTCACAAAAAAATGTAATTGTTTTTACAATTTATGAGTCACGATTGTTAGTGGACATATTATATGTGATAAAAATATTAGTGGAGATATGATATTTGTAACACATCAATTATGGATATGTATACATTCAACGTGATATGTTACCTTTCTCCGACATATCACATGTGAAAGTATGTATTGCACTCTCATCTATATTAACGTGTGATGGGTCATTACTCATTAGTGATGAACAAATATCTTATAACGTACATCATACTTGCATGTAATGTAATCATAGTATATGTGATTATGAATGTTGTAAGATTAAATGTACGCCAATATATAACTTGTTATTAGTTACGATTCAATTTAAAACATATAATATGCTTCGTATACAATAAATTAATATTTTTTTGTTAAATAAATACAAGCACCGTAGGTGAATGGGGTTACAATACTTTAGGAATGTGAAAGTGCACTTTTTTAATAAGTCCTGTCTCCGAACCGTCTCCATTTAATAAATACCGTCTCCATTCCCGTCTCCATCTGGGACAATTTTAAATATACCGTCTCTATACCGTCTCCATTCCCGTCTCCGACTGGGTAATTTTAATTCAAAGACCCGCCTCCTAAATTCGACTCCATACCGCTCTCCATTCACCTGACTGCATAAAAGCGTATCATAAATAAGACTTCCAACTCCGCAAAACAGAGCCGCTATTTAACCAATAACCAATAAGCAACATGTAAACATAACCAATAAACAAATAAACACAACAAGTAATTCAATATAAAATGAAAAATAACTATTCAATCATAACAAATGTACATAACACAATAAAAATTTAGTACATGTTTACAATAGTTTCAATATACAATGAGTCAATCTAACCCACCCATATCATCTTCGGGGCGGCTCATCCCCGAGGCCGACACGCTTGGGAAATCGAGGCGGTGGGGCATGTCCTGGGTCTCGGCCGAGGCCTCGCTGGCGCCAAGTGAACTCAGTGGAGGTGCATCCCTCCATAATGTGGGCTAACAATCCGCCGAGCTACCACGCTGGTAGATCTACCGGGCGGCTAACGCTTGCATCGGTCCAATCGGAAGTGGCCGCCTACTACTAACTTTCATGACATAAAGTGCATGCCCTACCAAATCGCCCACATTTTCAACCTTCAGCCTCCTCCCTTGTCCAAATTTCATTTTCCAACTCCTCCGCAAGCGGCTCGCTTTTACTCCTCTTCCCCGTCTCTTTCTTTCGCTTGTCTCCCTCGCACAGCCGTCTGAGCTCCTCGAACCCAACACCATCGACAACAAGGCGCGTCAGAATGGATCATCTACCATCAAATTCGAGGCAATCCAGAGTTCTCACCAAAGACCGAGCACTCCCCGCCTCTTCGATACCCACCCCGACGGCGGCCCGTGGAGGTCCACAAGTCCTTCACCAGTGGAAACTGGCACGGATCTTTGTCCTCCCGCAGTGCCCCTGGAAGCCTTGTACTGCCTCAGATTGCGAACACATTGATAATAAGGCTCCATATTTGTAAACCAAACAATTCAAACAAACTAACTATAACAAACTAAACAAGTATAATCAAACTAACTATATAACAAACTAAACAAATCAAACAAGTATAAACTATATTACAAACTAACTAACAATATAACAAACAAGTATTCAAACTAGTATAACGTATATAACAAGTATATAACAAACAAGTATTCAAACAAGTATAACAAGTATAACAATTATAACAAACTATATAACAAGTATAAACTATAAACTATATAACAACTATAACAAGTGTAAACTATAAACTATAAACTATAACAAGTATAAACTATAAACTATAAACTATAACAAGTACAAACTATAAACTATAACAAGTACAAACTATATAAACTATATAACAATTATAACAAACAAGTATAACAATTATATAACAAACAAACAACAAGTACAAACTATATAACAAGTATAACAAACTATGTAACAAGTATAACAAGTATTCAAACAAGTATATAACAAACAAATATTCAAACAAGTATAAACTATATAACAAACAAGTATAAACTATATAACAAACTAACTATATAACAAACGAAATATAGCAAACTAAACAATTCAAACAAACTAAACAAGTATAAACTATAATAAACTATAAACTATTCACAAACTAGTATAAACGAAAAGTATAAACTATAATCAACCATAAACAAGTATAAACTAAACTAAAAAAAGTATAAACTATTCACAACAACCATAAACTATAATCAACTATTCACAAATCATAAACTATAGTAAACTATGAACTATTCACAACTAAACAAGTATAAACTATAATAAACTATAAACTATTCACAACAAGTATAAACGAAAAGTGTACACTTCACGACTATTCTGTAATCATTCGCAACAACTACACAACAACTATAATCAACAAAAACTATAAACTATACACATTCACAACTATTCACAAAGTATAACACATTCATAATACTATTCGCAGGCACTATTCACAACTACTATTCACAACAAATATGGAAACCAACAACTATGCATAACATATATTTATAAACAACTATTGACAACTATTCGCAACAACTAATCCATAAAGAAAAAAGTTATAAAATGAACAAAGTAATATACTTACAAATGCCATGTCCCACTTCGGGTCGTAAACTTCGCCCGTCTCCTCGAGGGTATCCTTATCCTTCTTCTTGTTCATCTTCATCGATACCCAGCCAAGTAACCTTTCTTCCCATTTTCTTTTCCGAAATACAAATAAGTGAATACTCGATTATTAGAAACTCAACACAAATATTTGAATAAAATAAAAACAAAAATTGAAAACAAATATTTATTTCACTTCCTCAACCAACCGGGTCGCACTGTACCGACTTGCTCCCGATCGGATGCTCGCCATCTGCCACCGGACGCCTCGGCTACATCGACTCGACTGGCCTGGCTCGCGATCCGACGCCGCTGGCCGACGCCCAATGGCGCAGATATCGCCTAATCGACGCCGAGTACACCGCCGGCTTCGCCGCCGCATAATCGCCCGCTCGCCATCCGTACCTCGGTAGAGTCTTCACGGACGCCAAGAAGTTTCTCCACTTCTTTCCGCGCCTCGCCGAATATCGGGTTGAGCTTCGCTTCATACGTCCCATTCTTTATCGTATATCTCTCCTGAAAAACAAATAAAACAAAATCTAATTAGACTATAGTTCACTCAAAATATTTTAAACAACATTCTTATTTTTGCAAAATACTTACTTGGAACGATCTCCAGATGTCGTCCCTAATCTCGACGACCACGAGGGCCAACCTCGATCGACCTCGCATCATCTCCTGCCCGCGAAAGAACCGCTTACATCGTGAGCGCCGCATAAATTTAAAGTAAAAATCAAAAACGTCAAAAGTTAAAAAACATAAATAAAAAGTAATTATTTCACTAATTTAGACAATATTGGGTGATTCTACGGTCTGTAATGATCTCTAATTCCAACTTCTCGCCCATTGGGACCCATCTCGAAATGACGGTCATCTCTATTTGGGGCCGGGCGCCTCGTTGGCGGCCTTCAGCCTGGGGTCGTCCCCAAATCCGATCCTTGCCGCCTCATCATCATCCCCATCACCCCGAGATACGGCAGGCTCAGCCCATCCGCGCGAGTCCCCCGGAACGGTAGAAAGTACCGCTGCAGGCCGACTTAACCTCGACGTCAGTTCTGCTCGACGTATTTAATTCGCCGCCTCCGTGTGTATCAACCGATGTCGTGACTGGGAGCCGCTCATTTATACGAGATCTGAGCCATCCGCTCCGCTATATACGAATACCGGAAGCCCCGGCCTTGGAGTCGGCCCGCCCCATCGCTCTTCAAGCATTCTCCTTCCTCATTATTAATACCTCACGTGCCATCTGTACAATCAAATTAGAAATATTAGAAATATTTTAACTATTCAAACCATTCACAACTAACAATTAAGCCCTATTCACAACTAACAATTAACACCTATTCACAACTAACAACTATTCACAAGTAAACACAACTATTGACACCTAACAACTAAAAATCTAACAACTATATAAACTATGTAAACAACTATATAAACTAACAACTAACAACTATTCACAATATATATACACTATTCACAACAATTCAAACGACAACAATTCAACTATTTAACTATTCAACAATTCAAGAATTCAACTATTCAACAATTCAACTATTCAATTAAGCAACCATTCAACATATCAAATTAACAATTTAACTTTAACTAATGAAATTAACTATTTAACTATACTAATGAAATTAACTTTAACTAATTAACTATACAAATGAAATTAACTAATTAAATAATGAAATTAACTATTCAACTATAAAAATGAAATTAACTAATCAAATTAACTTTAACTAATTAACTATACTAATGAAATTAACTATACAAATTAAGTATACAAATTAACTTTAACTAATGAACTTAACTATTTAACATATGAAATTAACTATACAATTAATGAAATGAACTTTACAAATTATTTAACATATGAAATTAAAAATACAAATTAACTTTAACTATACTATTTAACATATGAATTTAACTATTTAACATATGAAATTAACATATGAAATTATTCAACTTACTATAATCAAATAATAAAATTCGAACATAATCAAATAATCAAACATATTCAAATAATAACGAAAATTAAACATAATCAAATATTACAAATAATAAATTAAAATTAAACATAATCAAATTACCTTAATCAATCAGAGGAGTGAAGGGGGTTTTTGTGACTTTCGATTTTTTTGGGTAAGTGGGGATACGCTGAATCGCTAGAAGTGGGGGAAGAAGGAAGTACGAGAGAGGGGGCGATTTACGAGGCGCGGTAGTTGGCTTCACAAGTGTTTTCGGGGAAGCGGACAACCGATTTGCCTTCGGGAGGCGAGACCGCATGTATAAATAGATCGATTTAGAACGGGCGCAAGTGAGTAAATGGGACATTTTAGTATTTGCCAGACGGAGACGATGGGTAGACGGTCTACATTTATTTTTAAAAGGAGACGGGAATGTGTCGGGCTTACTTAAATTTATAAATGGAGACGGGACAGAGTCGGGTTATTTAAATTTCACAATTTTATTTTCTAACATCGGAGATTTTGTGATAGAAATGGGACTCATTTTTTTTATATATATTTTTTTTAAAATTTGTTTAATAACCCGACGGCATACTGTCTCCAAACCCGACTCCATACAAAGCCCGTGTTGAGTTTTCGGGCCATGTGAATTCCCGACTCAAACCCGACTGTATACCGACTCCTTTTTTCGAGACGGGATTTTGCCCCGTCTCTTTTGCCGCTTATTCTAGTAGTCATCCGCGACAAGTGGTTCAGAATGGCTGCATCCCCACGATCAGGGTGTGATCGTTTTAGATAAACTCACATATGGTGATTTTTAAGTATGATAAAACAAAGAATTTCATAACTTTTCTACAAATCATCAATTTGAAAAATTGACAAAAGGCGAAGTGCCAAAATCAATTCTCTAAAAAAATACGTATGAAATTGAGTATCCTACTTATAGGTTGAGAAAAAATTAAACTCTCTAATTGCTGAAATTTCTTGTAAATATTTCTAAGGATAAAAATAAATTACAAAACATAATTAAACAAACTATAGTATTATACTCCTAATGTATAGTTGTGTACGAATATTTAAGTGATAGGATTGATTATGTTGTGCATGAATCATGATTCATGAGGAAATAGGCATAAAAAATGCATTAAACCCACAAGATTCTGGTGCAAAGGCCCAGCAAATCGAATTTACAATTTGTCACTTCTTATGGCTGCTCTAATATCATATTTTTTCAATTTATTTAATTGACATGTTCATAAAATTTGATTACAAATTATTTGTTATTTTAAAACTTATAAATTTAACATTGTTGCATTTGTTATTTCCAAACCCCGACCACGCTACAATGATTTTTTTTTTTCCTATAATCATTCGTAAGTGTTTTTATAATATATTTTATTTTTATTTTTTCATAGTATAACTAAAATATAGTTGATTATGAAATTGAAGTTAAATTTGTGATAGGCAACATTTGAGTCATTATATGGTCACCTAATCTATTTATTTTCCTCTTTTAGTTCCTAATATTTTGGTACTACTGGCAAGTTTGTAGCACAGAACCGGGTTGTTGGGCTGTGGAGCAGTACGGGAAACAGAAGGAGGTTGGCAGGATATTAACCAGAGGACAGATGGGAAAGAATGGGTACAAAATATGTGAGACATAAATAAATGCACAACGTTAGAACATGTAACACTAGTGATTTACTAAAATATTACTATCGATTGCACCAATAACAAGCCATCAAACAGACCATTCCCACTCCAAATTACAGTAGCAGCATAGGGTAGCTCCACCTCTTGCTTGATTGAATTCCAAGAGTGGCATGCACAACCCTGAAATTAGAAGGGAATTTGGTGATTTCACCACAACTAAAACCAATAAAAAAATAAAGCTCACATGATTTCCTTATTGTTTCCAACAAAAGTAAAGGTTCTAGCAAAGGTTAACAAAAAAGGTACACCATTACACAGACAAAAACAAAAATTTATTCAGACGCTTTAAGCTATTACCCAAGGAAAAACAGGGTAAATTAATACGGGAGTATTTGGACATAATAATAGCTAGCACATAACAAAGCCTTCTGCAAACCAGTCTTTCATTGCCCAAGGTCACTGCCCTTAAAAATGTTTTGAGACAGAAGACTATAAAATAGAGTTGATGGACAAAAAGAGTGTTTGTCTCTCTTTGGAAAGATGTTTTCTCATTTTATCTCACACTATCTTCGGACGAAACCTAGAAAAGTACATCATTAAATGTGTTTGATTTTTTCATACATGTCCCCTTAGATATTGTAATTTGTTTTAGTTGGTCCTCATAGTATAATATTCTTTTCAATTAGTCCCAAAGCCAGTATTATTAATTGATCACTTATGTTACTTTTTAATAGTTATACTAGTAATATATTCATTTAAGTTTGGGATTCGCTATTATTTTTCAAAGACTTAATTTCGTCGTGCCCCTCGAACTATCAGAACAATTTTGAATAAGAGATTATACTTTATCTTTTCAAATGAGGGATCAAACTATCTATCCTTTCAAATCAAGAACCAAACATTCCTACTTTTCAAATTGCTTCCTGAATTTAATTTTTTAAAAGGGAAATTTTGAATTACACAGAATTAGATTTGAGAGGCAACTTTTGTAATAAATAAAAATATACGTCATAATTGTTAAACTTAAAAATATAAAACTTAATAGTAAAATAAAAAATTAAATTACTCCTACCTATCTTCTAAACAGTGATCCAACCCCTACCCTACCTCTTTACTTACTACACATACCCCTACCACTACTAGTCCATCACCACCAAATCCTACCCCCTCCATGGATACCAACCCACCACCACTAGTCCACCACTACCAAACCCTACCCCCTCTACGCATACCAACCCACCACCACCACCCAACCCCTATTTTTCTTCACATGCCACAACCCTCCCCAATCACCCTCATTCTTCTCCCCACCCCTAATCCATCAACCTCAACCCCAAAACAACGTCATTTCAGCTCTCCAAATCCAACTTATCAAACCCAAAGAACGCTTACCGGCCCTTCCATTTTCACCATCAAGTAAATTTCTGCACTGATTGATAATCTTTTGGGACGAATAGAGTAGAATTTCAAAGGGGTGGCTGGTATGTACAAGGCAAAGGGGCAAGTGGGAAGAATCAGGTTTATTTTATATTTTTAAGTTATCTAACAATAACCCACATTTTTATCTATTACAAAATTCGTCCCAAAATCTAATTTTTGATGTATTTCCGGATCTGCCCTTGTTTAAAATAAAATCCAAGAGGCAATTTGAAAAGATAGAATAGTTTAATCCCTGATTTGTAAAGATAGATAGTTTAGTCCTTCAATTGAAAAGATAAAAAGTACAATATCTTAATTGCAAACATCTCAATAGTCAGGGGGAAGTGGGGAGACAAAAATTAAGCCTTTCTCAAACAATGTTTTACAAGCAAGCTCAACTTAATAAATGAACACCAACAACAAACATGCATCCTATTCATAAATTATTTTCTAAGGCGTCCGAAAAATGATCATTTTACACTTTACTTAGTTGACGGTATCTGACAAATGACGGTCAACCTTGTTCTTAATTCAATTGTTGTTTGAAGTATTTGATTTTAAAAAAATCAAACATATCTAAAAGTTGGTTATGACGACAACTTGTATCAATCCGATTTTGTTTCTTCATAGACCAAATTAAGCCTTTCTCAAACAATGTTTTACAACCAAGCTCAACTTAATAAATGAACACCAACAACAAACATGCATCGTATTCATAAATTATTTTCTAAGGAGTCCGAAAAATGATCATCTTCATATATAAAATGTTTTATTAACTAAATGTATGTAACGGTTGAGACATAGATAATTGAAAAATTTATTTGTTTTATATTATATAAAAATTAGACATAGGCAAGAAAATGGCATAAATTGCAATATATATGCACCAATTGAACCAATGACTATTTATGATTCCATAATTGAATCACCTCATACCCTTATTAAATTAACTAAATTATTGGAATGTTATGGTAAAAAACTAATCGACAGTATGACCTCTACATTTTCACAATGAACCAAAACAAACATAAATCAATAGGAATTGAATCACACCATAATAGACAAGATAGAGCTTCCAATTCATCAAGGAGAGGCAAATAACTAGAGAAATGAAGAGTGAGTGGGAGGTGATTAATAGACTATTTCAAGCTACAACTCTCCTGAATTTAGAGTGAGGATTTGAGTTGTAATCTAATTTTCGTTGGGAGTAATTGACAAATACTCTGCATTTATTTCCTCTTATTAATAAGAAAATTAGATAAGATAATGTCTAAGCAAAAAATTGCGTTTGATAGGATCAGATTGAAATATGTGTCAAGCTCTAACGTTATGATCTCATTTCACATACAATATGGACGATTTGATTATGCATTTGAGCAAATCAGCAAATGGTAGAAGGGGTATTGTTTCCTGGAATTAATTCATTACTGACCGACAGGGCAACAGGTTTAGTTTAGCGAGTGTGCTATCATAACATGTACATTAACTCTCCTAAAAGTTATAATATGAATTGAAAAAAATTAAAAATGAACAAAATAATACTTTTTCAGCTCTCCTAAAATTAACTTGAGATATTTTAGGTGAATAATATTTAAGATGTTAAAATACATACATAAAAAACTAATCCTTAAAATAAAAAAAATAATGATTGACAGTAAATTTTTGAGAAAATTTTAAAGGAGCTGTTGCTCAGCGTGTGCAGATGTGACATAAAGTTGGGAAGGGAAATTCATGGTCATACTATCAGAAGTGTTGAAGCAGAAGTGTTGAATACAGCTGAGAGGTGTTGCGAAATGCATTAATATACTAAACTCTATATATAAAGAGGGAACATCAATCAACATGAGCAAAGTAAGGCACTACCTCTACTCCTATACGATGATCTAGTACTCTTAGTGTCCTACAACTAAGGGATAACAATAGAGCTTGATTCTATATGAATTGGACTTTGGGGAAGACTGAATAACAATAGTCTATAACATTTTAGAATATGCTTAGACTACTCGACTTAACACTCATTATGTAATGACTAACAAGACTTGACAACCAATTAAGTAATGCCAAACATATGCACAAAACACAATTAGACTTTACCACAAATTCCCTACTTAATTACTAACCAGCCCAATAATATATGCATCAAGACTTCAATTGTATTCGAGTAAACAAATTACGTAGAGGGCCTAAATAAAATTTAACAGAGCCTCAGATACCAAACAACGCGTGAGTAGCAAACAAAGTTTAACAACCATTTCTTAAAGTACTAAGAAATCACAAACAAGCAGCAATTACACAGATGATGAAGAACAATCATCAAGTTCTTGAAAGTATATTGTGCTGCTGACGATAGCCTACTTAATAAAAGGATAAAATAACTGCAATATAACAGTCGAATAAAAGGGTAAAATAAGTGCAATAAAACACAGTGGAGGGAGCCCCGAATTTGCATGATCCATAAATTATTTGGGAATCCATAAATCGCCAGGGTACCTGCAAACAATAGACTACTTAATTGCAATTAGCTGATAGACTAAATCATTACGGAGACAGGCGGATGGTTAGGCAAACTAATTAAAAGAAGGTTAGAGAAGCAGAATGCTTGATGTGTTTGTATTTAAACACAATTAGACTGTTACCACAAATTCCCTAAATAAATACTAACCAGCCCAATAATATATGCATCAGGAGTTCAATTGAAATTGGATAAACAAAATTATGTGGAGGAGCCTAAATAAAATTTAATAGATCATCATGCGTAATGGATCAAGAACATTATGGGTGACATTTAATTGAATTTAATTTTGGTATTAGCTTCCATCATAGAATTTACAACCAACTTAAACATCCCAATCCCAAACAAATAAAAGATCACCAAAATTACATCGTTTCAATCGATCCAGTGCTCATTTATAATGCTTAACAAGCCCCGGACAAGTATTAAGTTTCAAATGGGAGTGCAACTAAAAGTAATCCAGCCAAACATACTAACATATAACACAATTAGACTTTTAGCACAAAAATAAACCAAATATTGAAACTAGCACAGAATAGGCTAAGTCATAAAGGAGCGTAGGAAAGAATTACGGGAAAAAGAAGGTTAGAAGAAGAAGAAGAAGAATGTGTTGATATTGTATTAAAACATACCACCAATAAGGTAATCAATATAAAAGTAATGGGATTACATGGCAAGGAGAAAAAGAATGAATCTGAATAGCAGAAACTTAATTGAAGAAACGAAAGAGTGAAATGGATAAATGAAAAAGTGGATTTCCATTTGGTGGTGATAGGACTTATAATCCTGACACGATTGACCCGTCTGAAACACCTAGTCTCCCAGACGTGACCTTGAAAAGTGTACACACAATCAGCATTCTGAGCTTGAAAGGTAAGATAGTAAACGAGTCCAGAAACTCTCATGATAAGGGCCTTGTCAATTTTCAAAACTTTCCAGTCACGCCAGTTCTGAAACTGCAAAAATGAGGCAATGGATATTAATGATTAAATTGAGACGGGGGAAGTAAACAAGAAAGAGGAACATAAGTGATGTATACGTTTCTGATACAATGATCCTGTATCGCCAAGGTAGCACGATCAAAAAAGTCGGGAGTATGGATTTTGTCGAGATCCAATTCATGAGCGACACCACATAGAGCAAGGATCTTACGAGGAGCCATCTGAATATTGAGAGAATAAATAATATGAATCGATGGTTATATCTTGGAGAATAAATAAAAAAACAGAAACGTACTTTCATTAGTTCCGCAGGTATTTCCTCTGGCATGAAGTCACTCTCCTCCCCACTGCTTTCATCCTCTGATATGTTGTCACTCTTTTTATCCTCTTTGGATCCTAATTTCTTTGCCCCCCTCTTCTTATCCTGTTTGGACCTAATTTATTTGCCCCCCCTTTCATCCCAGGTTTGGACCCTGCCCCCCTCTTGCCCCTGTATCTCTGAGAAATCTGTCGCCTACTCTTTGCCAACAAATTAATACACAAAATAAGAAAACAATCGCATAATCGACGACAAGGAAAAATAACAAAATAATAATAAGGGCTTACGAGATGCCGGAGATTCAGAAGACCAATCGATCGGCATTGTCAAGGTGAATCGCACACTTTTTCTATTTCCTAACCTACTTTTTTCCGAACAAGGGTTTCAATCATTCTAGATTGTCAATTGGATACTTATATTTCTACTAGCTACTTGAGGCCCGTATATGTAATTTCTGGAAAGGCGGCCAACATTAATCTCGAGATATTTCTGACGTACTAAAAATATTATCTCGGTAGCTTTATTAAATAATCGAGCTTAAAAAAAACCAAAAGCCAAAAAAAAAAAAATATTTACCCATCAGTTTCCTCCTCATGCGAGGAACAACAAGAGCGTAGAGTATGGACCGTGTGGGGAGGACGAATCCACTTTTTTATAATAACAATTTCAAGATATTCTTACAATTTATTAAATAATCGAAGCCAACTTTAGGGTTAGTTGTCTACTATAGTTTTATAATTGCAAAAAGGGAATCGAAAAAGCAATAAATTATTAATTTAGCACTCCTATCTCTAGCTCCTTATTCCACCAAAATAGTTATATTGGTAGCTTATTAAATAACCGGTTTATTAATTTATTAAGCTGCAATCGATAATCGAAAACAAAAACATAAAAGCACTTATTTGTTTAGCATCCTATCATCGATTATTTTAAAGAGTTTATTTACAAATAATCGCTTAATTTATCGAAGCTTAATGTATTTGATAATCAGAAATGAATGAAAAAATTATTCATTATTAATTTAGCATCTTATCCCTAGTCGGGACGGGCCATAAATATTATCTTAGAGAGTTTATTAAATAATCAAGTTGTTATCCCCGAGTCGTGATTAAAAAAAACCAAGCACCCTACCCCAAGTCGTGACTGATCAAACATATTATCTTAGAGAGCTTTTAATAATTGTGAGCATCTATCGAAGCTTTATGAGTTGATAATTTAAGAAAAAGAAAAAAATGAAAAAAGCGAAAAGAAAAAAATACGAATTATTAATTTAAGACCCTATTTCTAGGTCGATCGTCAAGTATTAACGTGGTACCGCTTATATTAAATGTACCAGAATGAAGAACTAAGTTATTTACATTATTTGTATTAACGCTACATCTTTAAAATTACGTTAATACCCAAAACGGGAGCAATTGTCTAATTTGAAATAATAAATTGCTCAATTTAAAACAAACGATACCACATTAACAACAATTCTAAAGTAATCAAATGCTTAAAATCAAACATATTAATATTCGAAATTAGAAAATAAGTAGTCATGATAACATAAAACTAAATTGTTCAATACTAACATCAATAATATAATCAATATTCAAAGCACATTATTCATGGAAACATGTTTTCAAATTGAATCCGCATTTGCTCCTCAGCTTCTACCTCAGCCTCTCCCCCGGCCCACATTCACGCCTCGCTCCACAATCAACTTTTGATGCTCAAGCATTCTTCGCTGCCTTTTAACATGTCATGCTTAATCGATTCCGCAACATCGACATAGCTCTATCGGATGATCCGGGAACGAGGAGGACCTCGCTTCCGTGCCTCGGTCGCCCATCGGTGTCGCCAACAAAGCAGGGTACCCATCCCTTCGGGGCAAGCGCTTGTTGAACTCCACACCTCATCTTGAACATCCGCTAAATGTTCAAACACTCCCATTTAGACCGCAATACCCTCCGTCCACACAAAGTATTCCCGGCTAATCAATGATTGCCTTCCCATTTTAGAGTCCTTCTTAAATCAACCCATCTACATTCCTCCAATAGGAACCCCTTTGATATAACTCAACAAATGAGTAGATAATCATGCCATATCAGGCTGTCGACTTCGCCTGATGAAACATACGTTTAAGCATCAAACGGGCATATTAACCCATCGCAAATTCAATATAGACCACATAACGAACGAATGCAAACAACTTAGTTCGATGCTTGACTAAGATGGCAAAAAAGAATGGATACGACTTTCCAAACAAGTTTTTGTATACCATTCAAATTATTCTTATATACTATGCCTTCTTTCTCTAACTCTACGATTGTTGTTAAGCTCTTGACACATTCCTTAACGTGGACCGGCCGGGGCTTAGTGCACCATCCCCTTTTCCGGTAACCTCAAACTACAAGCACCACAAAGTGGAGTAAATGCTCAAGAATACCCAGAACTCCATCGATATTGTAACGACAACCAAGCACTCCCTCACTATCATTATAACGTAGCCGAACGGATTCATAAACTTATACATTGGCCAAGGGATACCACTACTAGTAAATGTGCTAAGTTTGGTACGAATTTAAAAATTGAATAAAAGATTACCCGTGACGCCTCGATTTCTCCTTCATCAAGGTACATCCTCACCAGATCTTAGTACTCCACCTCCTACCCTTCGAACTTCACAGAATCTCCCCTACATCTTCTTCCTCTTGCAGGGGCGAATGTGGAAGCGATTGTGGTGGTCATGTTGAATTTTCTTCATTTCTGTTTGCAATTCAACAATTTTGTTTTTTGGAGCTCTTTTGGTGCCATTTAGCAAATTGATACTAATATAATGTAATTAACTAATTGAAAGATGATTATAGAGGAATTGAAGATTGAGTTTCAGAGAATTTTGGTTTTGAGTTCAAGATCGAGGAATCGTGGTTTCAATTGAATGTTTGGAACCCTATTAATCTAATTTTCGCGCTTAAACGTGGGTACCATTATAATAAACGCTTCGCCGCCCAACTTGACGCACACATACTTCAATCGCCGAGCTTGTGTCGGAACGCCTGAAGCGTATCAGGAAGCCGCCATGCTAAACGCGCGGATTCACCGGGCTATTGTCGGCGATAGGATAGAAATATTTCTTTAAGCATCTTAGATAAGACCGAAACAAGTGCTTCCTTGCTCGCTTCACCATTTTAATAATATATCAAAAAGCGATTTTACTCAATTCAAAATTAGTAGATAAATATCGAAGTTAACTCTATCTCGTGTCTCAGGAGCGATCGATCACTTCTACCTAAAGTCAGAACGCATTTAAGGTGATCACGTTGACTTCAGATATTTTAACTCCCTCCCGGGCCACATTAAAAACTTTGTATACTACTCGCGCTGGCCTACATCAGTCTATACCTTGATTGGTATTTTCTATACATGTTATACATATACGCTTCTTAATTCCATCTTTCCATTTTTGAACATCAAAAACTCTTTAGCGCCGGATTAAAGGGTAGTAAAGATTCATAATACGATTACACATGTAAAATTAAATGCTTTAATTTAGCGTTAGGATCCAAGATTATACCAATTGCATACGTACGCTGATGATGAAAATATTTTAAAAACTTATCTTCCATATTCGGAATCATATCTCTAAGAACATAATCATTTCTATGTTTACCATATGAACGGAGAGATTAACGACTATCTAAAGCAAAGCATGAATATTTGGCTCGATTGAAGTTGAAAACTTTAGTATAATCTTTTATGACTCTAAAAACTTAAGTAATTCATAACAATGTTTCCAATTAGTATATGAAATGGTACATAATATCACCAATCGGAGCATACTTCTCATAAAATCGGAGATTTCTTCCTTATACATATATGCAAGAACCAGTAGATCGTAGTCGAAGTTCCATCTAGTTTCACAATCCAAAAATTAATTTCTAAACTTTAATGGAAAGTTCTCAACCATTTTTTATATTCATGTCTTCTTACTCCCTCATTAACAACAAAATTAACGTGGCCTTATGAATTGCAAACAACTCATCCCAAACAAACTTTTATTCCATCTTTAGCAACTAATCAAGGACGTGACATAAAACATCTAACATGAAAAGTTCACTAAAATCCTAAGCGAATAGGCCTCTTAATTTTTCGACAAACGGTATTACGACGATTATCAAATGAAATTGAAGTAATCTTATTCAAACATTCAGAATCATTGGCACACGCGAGTATACCTTCCGAATTCTGATTATTGTTATGTTTAGCAATCGATCTAAAATATATAATCCTCCTCTTTGCAAGACCCAATCTTGATCAATCCAATGACATTATACATTATATCAAAATCCAAAAAGACACCAATATCACTAGTCAAACACATTTTATAAAGCGCAGTTCATAAGAGTGTTACCTAGAAGCTCTTTCATTTTTAAAATATTTAAAAGCATAGGTTCAGAAGTAGTAACAGGGATAATGTATAGCCTGGGATTAACGAGATTTTGAATCCATTTAGTAAACGCTATCCATCACAATGATTAAAAGTGCAAAGAACTACCGATTACAAATTTCAGGCTTTCAACTCTATAAGCCAAGATGCCAAAAAGTTCTTACCGGTTCTATATCAATACCAAGGCACCCTCCCACCACTATCTTTACGATCTTATTTAATTCACTAAAGTTGTCTAAGAAGACAATGGCTCCTTTACCCCACCCGCTTCCATGATAAGAGTTTTACAATTTATACAAGTTGCCGCTTGTTTTTCACGGTCTCCATTAAAATATTTCCAAATCCATGAAGTTTTTTCCTTTCATTAGTAGTACAGAAAGTAATTAGATTGAGAGTTAATAACGGGTAGTTCGGCCATACGATCATCATCCTCTAAATTAACATAATCATTAGACATGTATTATTAATAGCACTAGCACTTGAACATTTTTACCAAGATTACGCTTTGATGCCATTAATTTAAAAACAAAAAATATCACAATTTATAAAAGTTGGTAAATAATACCAACTGGATGGATGAACGACCATTGTAGATCAGATTGGAATGAACAAGCCCACGCTCGAGATAGAATCCTTAAATTTCAATATAATTTTCAATATAGGCATTTCCGGTGATTGCTTCGTTATTGCTTGAAGTTTTACAAATGATTGTGAATTAAGTAGAAATGAAGGAATGTATTATCCTTTTATATGACCTCCATGGATTTTCCTCGACTTTCATAACGGTAACGTTGCATTTAAACGGTACCATCGCTTATAATAACGGCACCTGCTATTTAGTACCAAACGCGGTACCATTCGGGATTTAAACGGTACCACGCTTATTACAAAATAAATAAGTATATAGTCGTTGGATAATAAACGGTAATCATGAAATCAAACGCTACCACGCTTATTCATACAAGTACGTTATTACAATATAAACGCATAAAACTAATAAGAGTTTAACAAACGTGGTACCGTTTAAAACTATCTGGCATTCACGCTTATTCTAGAAAATGGCTCCGAATGCATTATTATTAATTTATTATAAAGGACAAACGTGGTACCGTTTGGTATTAAACGGTACCACGTTAAGGCCCGCTGCCCCTTTAAAAGCTGGGCCTCAATCCCGAATAGGCCCAGCACTTCTACAATGGGCCGGGCCGGGTTCGCAGGCCTCGGCCGGCCGAATGATGCTACTCCGGGCCGGCCCGTCTGCTCGTTGCGGGCCGGTCCGGGCCGGGCCGGTCTGCTAGTCACGGCTACTCCAAGGCTAACTCGGTGGAATATCTGTAGCTTTATCACCTTTGCTTCAACTTTAGTTAACGCCTTTGTCCACACACGGTATGCGCAAACGGGTTAATCTTAATCGGGCCGGGCCCGATCGGGTAACAAGTCCGACGCGCCAGCAGCCCCTTAACGAACCGCCCGCCCGCCCGTTAAAGCGGTTACTCTGCCCCTATTCTGGCCTCGGCACTAGCGACCTTAACGTGGTACCGCTTAATAAACTAATTCACGCTTGTCTCACTTTTAAAGGCTCATGGGCATTAACGCGGTCAAGTCATAAATTGGGCCGGCATTTAATGCCGACAATGACTACCGCTTATTACTTATCCAAAATTTTGACATATTAGTACCAAAATAGATGCGGTAAGAGGATTAACTCCTTCTGATTACACAAGATAAGTTATGAACCATTGCAAAGAAGTTGATAATTTGTTAATATATGTATAATAATATATCAAGTTTTTTAGTTTAAATAATATACGATAATAAAAAGCATAATATTCAATAATATATAAGCTTATAAAAATAATATATTATTTAACTCAAACTTACCAATATATTATTTAACCAAATCTAAGTTATTTAGTATTATGATATATTATTCTATCAAATAATACCAAAGTCTAAGTTATTAATTCAAGGAAAAAATTGGTCAAATTGTTGAAATAGTTTTTAATATGCCAGAGCAAGAATAAATCAAATTGATAACTTTTCAAATAATATATGTATGAATAAAGCATAAGATTCAATAATATATTATCCTTAAACAATAAACATATTTCTAATTAAAAAATCATTTCAACGTATCGATAGCGTTAACTTAGATATGGTAATATTTAATATACTTTTTACCATTTGATATATTATCCTTCAATAAGTAATCGAAATAATTCTCAAACGCGTAATTATTCAATTAAACGTTGTACCGCTTTGAATTAAACGTGATAATATCAATTAAACGGTACTGCTTAACACACAATTTCAAATCGATAAACGGTACTATTTGAATGAAACGTGGTAATTAAGCTTCACACTATTCAATTATAAAAAGCAGATTATTCTAGTATTAAATTGAGTTATAAATAAATGTTAAGAGTATGAACTTACTATCTAAGTAAGATAAACGGGGGTGGTTTAATACTTTATTTTGATAGAATAATATATCATAATACTAAATAACTTAGATTTGGTACATTATTTAATATATTTGATGTAATAATAAGTTTGGTATTATTTGATAGAATCTATTATTTTATTTGATAGAATAATATATCATAATACTAAATAACTTAGATTTGGTATTATTTAATATATTCGATAGAATAAGAAAAGTTTATATTATTTGATAGAATCTTATTACTTTATTTTATAGAATAATATATCATAATATTAAATAACTTATTTTGCACGTATATTATTTGTTTATTTTATATGTATATTATTTGAAACTAAATAACTCATTTATAATTATACACATATTAACATGAATATTTCATGAATACAATATTATCATGAATATTTCTTTAATAATTTCTAAAATAGAATTATCAATTATTTCTTGAAGGATAATATATCAAATAAAGATAATATATTGGGCCACCAAATTTAAGTTATCTAATATGTCAAATATTTTTTAATTAGGAAATGTAAGGTTGTGATGGCTTTGAAGGATAATATATTATCAAAATTTTGCTTTTGATTATATATTATTTGAAACCTAGATAACTTTTATTTATTATTATACACATATATCAAATTAGTCACTTACCACTGTCAAAGTTTTATTCTTCCATCATAGCCCAAGTGTTCAAATCTCACTACTACCATATTAATTTTTCAGGCAATATTTCAAACTAAAATCGTATTACGAAAACTTACTAATGCTAATGTGGGCTCAACCGGTTCAAGGTCAACTAATATCAAGGGCTCCGAATCGGGCTGCAGGCTGGGCCTAATCTTAGGCCCCGTCCGGCCCAAGAATCTCTAACGAACCGGGGCCATTCGTGGCTCCTGTGGCCTGGGCCTAATACAACCTAATCCTATGTCTGCCCCGAACTACCACCCGAGGCCCGTTCATAGCCACGCCTAGTATGCGCCTATCATAGCCATAAGTGTGTCCATGGGGAGACTCATGTCACACAAGGCCTTTACGTGCAAGGCTTGGCCCAACAAGTCCCTCTACAACAAGAATTAGAAATTTAAAATGGATTCTAATAAAATAATGAAAACTTATTATGACATTTCACACAGTTGGCTTTCTACCAATCGACTGACGATCATGTAATTCATTTTCAGTCATGGACCAACGTTTCAAAGATTTTATATAAATTAGAACCGATTCCTTCAAAAGACTGTTACAACCAGTTCTCTCTACATTTCAAGCATTACATCGACCTTAAAGATATATTTACAAACCACTTATTGGGATGAAAATGATTCCTATGAATATTATGGGTAGATAGTACATACCCGGGCATCATCAATCTCGGAGTCTTGCTTTTGAATGTCGAGTGACAGAGGCGCAACATGCACAAAAACATGTTTGATTTATGGAAGAAAGATTTATAAAGTTGCTTGCAAATGAATGTTTGATACTTTGGTTGAGGAATAAATCAATGGAAAGTATGGAATCTGCAAGCCCTCAACGACATGTACTACATCGAAGCTTTCATGTTCGATCATATGGTAAGAACATTGTAGACGGGGTTACCGTATTCGAATCCGCATTCCACAAATTCTATTTTTAATTCTCGACAATGATCAAATTAGTCTATAAACATGTATTAAAAAACCAATAGCTTCATCAAGTTAAACAAGTGTTAGATGTAACATTACCCAACAACTGCACACATAATCATGGG
Organism: Lithospermum erythrorhizon; assembly: GCA_019722365.1. Classification (NCBI taxonomy): domain Eukaryota; kingdom Viridiplantae; phylum Streptophyta; class Magnoliopsida; order Boraginales; family Boraginaceae; genus Lithospermum; species Lithospermum erythrorhizon. Next base: position 6,873 of record JADFUC010002085.1, on the reverse strand, counting down.
AAATTTCATATATATATATAGTATAATTGTATATTTTCTTCCATTGATAAATTATACATCTCAATTGACATGAACTATTCATCTGCTTGAAACCAAATGCAGCAATATTCATCTCGCTTCCCGTAAGAGGCTCGCCAAGACTTCCCTTTATTTTTGGTCGAACTGAATTTGCACTCACTTTCTGGAAAGGAACTTGCTTAATTTGTCTTACCTGACCACTTGAAAGTCCTTCGAGCAATTTAACTCCCCAACACCACCAACAACGCTTTTAAACCGGGTTCTCGCTGTTCCGCCCGGTTTGTTTCCTGAACCCACATTATTCTGACTTCGCTTTTTTAGACCGAGATTAAAGTACCATGATTTGCTATTCTTTATTAAATAGAGGAAATTGAGTAATTAAGTCAATGGCGAATATAAAATGAAGACCAGTGGGAAGGTTTAATTTTTTTCTTTTCGTTTAATTATATTTCGATGTACAAGTTTTGACGCACACGTGCACAATGGACAATGCACTGGGTAGAACATTGTCATAGATAATCATGGTCCATAAAGATTGTACTTTTTTATACAAAACCATATAGACAGACAAACCTGAATTGCCTCGGGTCGAAAAATTTGGCACCACTTTAAGCTCACTACAAATCCAAGAACGGACTTCAATTACTGACCCAAACATGTGTTCTCATGTGAAATCTTTGATTAGAAAATGTTTTTCCTTTTGGGCGCTAGTATTTTAAGAGGAGGTCGGGATGCAGAGCCCACCATTCTCTCTTTTAGGATGGTGGAAAAGAATATGGGAGTATCAAAGAAGAGAATTATGAGAAAAGAAAAGATGTTTTGCATCAGTCTGTATTTTATGGTCATTGGATCACAAATGCTAACAAATTGGTGATAGAAAAATCAACTTTCTTCTGAAACATACTGGTATAATTTTGTGTGCATTAATATGTATGTATGTGATGGTTTTGAAAATTAGATGATCCCTAAACTTTTAACAACTCTATCCAGGTAACTTACCTGTTGTCTCTTTGTTGACACCCGCCGGACCACCTGGCCGGGTTCGTCTGTAGACGCCCAACGGTGGGCCGTAACGCCCCCTGCTTAAGTAACCGGATTGCCTGGAGGGCCTCCGCAAGGTCGGGCCTCCATTTCGCAAAATTCAGCCATTCAATTCAAATTGAAAAACGATTTGTGCTGCCTTAAATACATCCGAAAATTCTAAAATTTGACAAAGGCATTCCTCACAATTTTCTTAAACTTTTCTAATTTGAATTTTCGGAAAAACGTTTTCGAAAAATTAATTACCAAATTAATACTTCCGAAATCAAAAAAAAATTATGGGATACATGAACAATCCAAAAATTATGAAATTTCATGGACACTGTTCTGGTATCATCTGGAGTTCAGGAAAATCCATGGAATGTTTGGTTCACTTAAAACACCTCAAATCCAATAAAAACATTTAGATTTCAATCAAAACACGCTTAAACCCTTCAATCGATTTAAACATAAATCTAATTTTATAAATCATCAAAATTAAAATTATGATGAACTCAATAATGTATATAATACAATATATATAAATTCATGGACTCACTTTCATAACATATGTTCATATCAAGAATATATAAACAAGAAAAATATATAAAATGTCTATTTAATAAAATTTATAAAACGTAATCGAAATATACAATTTAAACATGCTCATGATGCCATTATTGGTATTCGAGACAACTACCATAATAAAATCATGAACAAAATCAACCAAGATCGAATAAATGTATATTAACGAATTACAATAAACATACATACAAATTCATATACGTATTAAGTTTCAATTGGGAGTGCAAATTAATAATTAGTGATTTTTCGTCTTTTCTCAATTTTTTTTTGGCAATTAATAACTACCAGAGAAACTCGATCAATTAATATTTTGATCTCTTTAATAAACTTAGTAACTCGATCAATTAATACTCGATTCTTTAATAAACTTTATAAGATAATATTTTTGGCTTTTTTTTTAAACTCGCTAAATTAATACTCGATTATTTAATAAATTTTCTAAGATAATATTTTGGGTCAATCCCGACTCGGGATATGGTGCTAAATTAATAATTTGTTTTTTTTTTTCCTTTTTCAATTTTTTTTTTTTGCAATTATTAGCTACTGTAGAAACTCGATCAATTAATACTCAATTCTTTAATAAACTCTCTCTAAGATAGTATTTTTTCCAATATTGTTTTTTTAGAATTATCATGCAGAGAAAATGATAAATAATAACGCGAGGCTACTTTTTTCTTTTTCTTTTTTTGCTATTTTTAAACTTCGATACTCAATTCTTTAATAAACTCTAAAAATAATTTTTGGCTAATCTTTTTTTCTTAGCAATTATCATCTACAATAGAAGCTCGATAAATTAATACCGCGCCAAGCATTTCTTTTTTTTGCCATTTTTTTAAACTCGATATTTTTTAACTCCCCATTTTGTTTGAAACTTGATAAATTAATATTCAATTATTTAATAAACTCTAAGATATATTATTATAAAGAGGTTTACAAAGGAGTATCATGTTCTTATACATATTAGTTCTAAACTTAATGGATATGTAATCCAAAACGCTACGGATTGTACAAAACAATAAACAAAATCGTTACAAGTGTGTACCTTTAGTTGAACCAAATCGTATTTATAGAAGGAATGAATTCGTCGATAACAAGTTGAGATCTCCAAGAACTTCCACACCGATAAATTGTCGAACCACTCCGTGACGCCTACTAACGCTTAAAGTATAAACCAGAACAAAAGATCTTTCTTCCTGTGGTAGCTCATATCGTGGAGAGTAGTGGAGACAATTTTGATTTCATAAATCACTATTGGGGCATTAGTTGTAACAGGTTAGAACTATACACTTAAGTAATAACACATGAGTTTTTAAGTGACCAAATCCTAATCAAACTCTAACTCTCTTCACCATCCCTTAAAGTCGTGAGCCAAACTCCTCGATCATAACCGAACAAAGGATCGAGATCTAATTTCTCATATTTCTCAACACTCCCACCGCCTCTGGACGATGGCGATATCGGTATCAACGATTCCTTCTATACTCGATTTCCAATGGGTCGCCTACGGTGCTAGTTTGTCACCAAACTCGTGACTGCAATTTCCTTTGGTAACGGATGTGTTAACGCGATATCCAAATTAAAGATGGCGGCAACCACCAACCACCTTAACTCCCCAAGATTACGTAAATCACTGATTGATCCGTTCTTTGAATCTCTCGTTGCACATAGGGACCCCATTTATACTTTTAAGGTATAATTCAACTCATGCCGCTATAATCCTCCCCGTCACAGAATGTTTGACATGGTCAAAGTACATTTCCTCCAAGATTGTGAAAAATGTTACCAGTCTAAGAATTATTCAACATAAGCTCTGAGATTCTTCTTTGGGACAATGTATAATTTATCTTCCAAGTTCTCACAAAACGGTCATTGGCCCAAAGATTACCTGGCTTCAAACTTTTCGAAACTCTGAAACCTATGCGACATTAGAGTATCCATGCTCCATTTTGATCCAAACCGATCAACACACAATCAGACACATACTAGTCGCTTGGTGTTTGATTCCGCTCCAATGAAAACCCCGACTAGTGGACTTAGCAATATGGTTGTTATTCATGGCTCGTTGTAGGTTTTCTTGCTCGGGATCACGTATCCAAAGACCTCTCTAAAATAACATTAGATTGTTGTGAAATCCAACAAAGTTGTGCCATTTAGTAGTAACTTTGTGTGTATGTTTTACATACACTTATCATTATTCATGATAATGATTTGGCATGAATCTTGAAGCTTAGATTCAAATATATTATCACACAACGATTATTCATGACGTTAAGAAAGAATACTAGTCTACCAAATCTAGTACTTGAGCGTTAAATGTAAGAATCATTACTTCTTCTTACATGCTCATACTATCAGGGTTGATTAGCCGGGTATTTATATCGCTTGTCGCTCTTTTTGTTCTTAACTTTTTGCATACGCACTTCTATATCCAACTATTTTAGAAGCTTGGGCTAATGGTTCGAGTACATATATTCAGATTTTAACATCAGAGATCTTGATTCTCTAGCTTCAATAGCCAACTCGAGACAAACTACCTTGTCTGACACCTTGTATGTAGAAACTCTTCAAGATCATTTTTCGCTATAATCCGACTTTTCTTATTACTCATAATTTCTCATATTATGATTAAGCCGCTTTCTATGTTCGTAGTTATTCAGGATCATACTTTGTTACTTGAACGTATTGTTATATTTGATTTATCGCTTCATATTAGTCCAACCTGATCACAAATCAGTTTATATTAACTGATAAATTATCCTCTTAGTTTTTTCATATTAGGTAACTTCCAACGGGAGGAGAAGTTACCGCTTTTTTGTTTGGAAATATTCTTCCCTTATGGTATTCACTTTGGATCTCTCTTTTTTGAATACTTATCATTATAAGCTTAACTCAAAACTTGTCGAGCCTATCCACCTGGGTCACTATGAATACTGCAGGTAGATTCGAGCCATTCTGATTCTTTGATGTATGAACTCATGCACAATCCTACCGAGGTATTTTTATTGTTCTCCATTATCATTAGAAATGTTTTTATACATACTATTTCGCATACATCAGATAGCTCCCACTCCATCTTCTTTTGTCTATATGCTAATCTAAATTGTATTAATGAATTCAAATTATTTCATCATTTTATCAATTTATGTATATGTCAATCTGTGGATCCGGTGACGAAAAAGTTCCATGATTAATCAAAAGTCTATCCAGACGAGAATCACCTCGGTTTGATAAAAAAATTTGTTTATTAGTCAACACGCAAACACGAACGGAATTTTGTCTAAGACAAGAGTTACCTTGGCTCGACAGTTCTCGCTTATCACTAAATAATCGTAGTTATGAATGTTTCCATGAGTTAATCACCGGGTAATTTTGTTGTTCATTTATTCGCCGACAATCTTTAGTATCTCGTAATAAACACGTTGATTTCCAAAAGCGCATTTCGTCCATTCAACCCGCTCGGATTTCACAATCATCATTATTGTTGTTCATGGTTGTATCCTTAAAAATATCACATTTTGTAAGGATTACCATTGTAGTAACAATGCTCGTGTTCGGTTTTATCAAGCTTTGTCAACTAGTTGACTTGGGTGAAAGTTCATAAGACTCAACCCCATCATCATGGAGTAATTACATATCACATTTTATGTGATCATTTAGATACATTGATTGAGTTATAGGTTATCAAGACGCTTGAGCTATACCGAAGGTAAATATGTATTGTTGGATTTATTTGGGTGAATCGTTCATCCAACGATGATATCTTTGAAAATTTTCAAGGATTATTTAAATGTTCAAACAAATTAACTCTCGATCATTTAAACTATTTTAAATGATGTTTCTATATTTAAAATACGTTAGTAAATATAAATGTTTATATTTTACCTTAATACAAATATCAATATTAGAGAGTATATTTATTTGTTAGTTTATTATAAATCTTTATTTGTCATTTTAATCGAACATGTCGATTTTATCATTTAATTCTAAGCCAATAAAAGATTGCGAGATTATAAATTTTAAATGTTATTCACATGTTAACCATATCATTCAAAACATATGATTCTTAAGATTCTGCCTAACGATCTTTTAGCAACGTGATTATACCTTTTATAATTCATATGATGCCATTGCATTTAGTTTCAGTTACTGATTTGGAAATCTTACGAGCATTTATACTATGATAATTGATGTTGGTCTAACTAACATAATGGAGATAATATCATCATTTGTAACTTTTATGTTAAGATTAATAACAACAAACCGAATTAATCTCAAATCATAAAGAGTTAATCCATGTTCAAAACATAAAACGAAACACATTCTTTGATCAAGAGGAGGCTAACTAGACAACACGTAATAAACAAAGAGTCTCAAACAAAACGATAAATATGTTCTCAAGTCGCCTCACGCCCAGTATTCCACCATCTCTACTCGACATGCACAATTCAAGAAAAGTGTCAGTATATCGATTAATGTCAAAAACATTATCGTATCAGAAATGAAGTATCTCAAGTCATAATATGATCATACCTCTTGGCGACGGATCTCAAGGATGCTGTCACGCCTCGCCCATGTAAGGTCCTTGGCATACTTCCCTTTGACGAAGTGGTTGAAGTATCTCTTCTTGTCTCTTCTTCCCATTTTCTGCTGGGTTGCCAGACCAAACCGCAGTGGCTGAAGTTAATGGGGGGCATCCGCTTCGTCTCACATACCATCTATGTAGTGTAGCCAACAAATTTTTCGGCTCTGTCTCAAGTATATCCACATGCATCTGGTCACATTGCTGCGATGGGCCACGATGGTGTTTGTGGCCAACTGAGAGAGATGGGATTCCAGAGTACCGGAAATGCCTATGAAACTCATCATCTCCCGACGTGACCCTCTCCGCCTTTCACGCCGACTAAGGTTTAGAGCATTTGCTTCGCCCCTCTTTCAGCCTCTACATGAAGGAGAGTCTCAACTCAACATAGACTAAATCCACTCTTACATCGTGATACTTAACCTTAATGTAATATGACATCGAAGACATCATCGCTCTTAACTCGTCAGACGAAATGCACATCATAACGCATCTTGTCCGGCCGGATCCGAATCTTGGAACTTCGGGGCTCATCTAGCACATACTCACTTTCTCGGTTAAAACCTCGTAAATCTTTAATCGCAGGAGCAGAACATCGTCTACATACATTTCTTCGCATCATCAAAAACGCCTCGGAAAAAAGCAATACGTAACTGAAACAGCATACTGAT